>JAZKJV010011780.1:0-140783 GCA_037367405.1 Ottelia alismoides | reverse complement strand
TTTATGAAATTTAAAAAATGAATTAATTATTATATTGAAAAAGGATATAATTAATTTGCTTTAAAGTAATTGTTGTTGTTTTTGTAGCAACAAATCATGACTATTGATTAATAACCTCCTAATCTAAACTGTTGGATTAAGAGTGCACATGGATTGAGATCTATATACATCCAACTAGTATAATGGAATGGTAGTCCTTACCTTTTAGACAACGCATATAATCCAAGAGGAATTAAACTCTCTCTCTCTCTCTCTCTCTCTCTCTCTCTGAACACGCCCCCTCTCTCCCTCCTTAAAGTGGCCATCCACCCTAAACCCTAGAGAGGGTTGTAGTCATCATGATGTCATTGTGTTGTCGGATTGACTATTCGTGGATCTCCATCTTCTTCGGTGCACCTCACTCATTGATTAATGATGGAATTCCAACTCAGAAATGCAGTGGGGTACACCGGGTTACCTCGGGATAACCCGATAACCAAACAGACCCCTAATGTTGTGTCATCATCATGCTTAGCATCTTCTTTACAACTTTCTTTTACTAACCACGGTAGCGTGGAATACACCGACTTTTGTGATATTTTTGTTGCGACGATTGGACCGGCCACTCAACCATAAAAGAAGCTACGGTCGATCTCGAAACAAGACTTTGTTAGGAAAGATCTCAATTTGAGTACCACGAACTGCAATTAAGTGTAGTGTACATGTATGGACTTAAACTAGTATTTCTTCCAGTTTTCGAAAAGATGTCCACCGTATAAAAAATGCCAACAAAGGATTGAGAGCAGCGATCTAAATGGTCGGGTATGAATTTAGATATATGTGTTATCAAAATCTTATCATTTTTTAAATACAAATACGAATGTGGATATATATATATATATATATTGATGTATATAAAATGGAAATGGATTATAAAAATACTTTATAGATTAATTTAAGTATACATGTATTGGATTGGCATGATATAAAATATATTAAATGTATTTATCTGCGGAAGATGGTATAAAGTTATGTTATGTACAATAGAAAGAAAAAATACGTCCATGACTATTTTAATATAGATATTGATATATCAACATGGATGCAGATATATCGAAGTGTATCCATTGTAAAATAGATGTCCATATATGTTTACGTCTTCAATTGAGAGCAATCTCTCTTTGTAGGGTACGTCTGCGATAACAGCGGACTTTATTGTAACAGCATAGTCGCTTGATTACGATTGAGCGGAGCACATGGGTTCCGGTTTTGGGTGGCATTTCTTGATCGTGACCGAGCGGTCCCATTGCTACGGAAGATATGCTGTTACAGCAGAGATCCGCGCCCCTCTTTGCAGGCCAAAGGAAGAGCAGGTTGCATTTGAATACTCAAGTTGGTCATAGTGGATTAGTTGCATAAAGTATATTGATAGGCACACGTAAGTCCAATCCTGTCGTATTTATTTAGCTCGGCTGACAACTTCTTATGAATTAGAAAGGTGATACCACTTCAAAAATCTACTCCATGACTAATGATTATGAACATGCAACGAACAAGTTAAGAGAATATGCGTAAGCATATCGAGTCAGGGGCAGACCCATATACAATATAGGGGGGGGGCATGCCCCTCCTAAATTTTGGAAATTTCATATAATCCCATTATTCTTTCATTATTTTAAATAAAATACAGCCATCGTGCCCCCATCCATCCCCCCGTTGCCTCCTCTCTCGCATTCTTTGTCGACGCTCAACTCGAGTCGTTGTTGCTGTGCCTCCCCTCTCCACGATGTCGGCTCCCCGCCTGATGGCATCCTCGGATCCCAACTATTTTGCACAGTGATAGTACGTGCCCACTTTCTAACTCGAGTTGTTGTGTCTTCTTTCCCCATGGTATTGGCTCCCCTGCCCGGTGGCATCTCAGGCTCCCTTGCACAGTGGCATCATGTATATATACATAGGTGCGCTTTGTGTTCCTGTTAGCTCCCCACCTGCTCAATGGGTCACTCTGCTTCCCTCTTATACATGTCAGACTGTCGAGCCACAGCTTCTTATTTACTTATCATTATTATAATTGTTTATAAGTGTGCCTCCTTAGTCTGTAATCCTGGGTCCGTCATTGTATCAAGTTCATATGTCCCAATAGGAATCGGGTTAGGTACAACATGATGAGCTATTGTGAACAAGTGAGCCATCCATTTATGATTCGACGGATCCGATCATTTCCAGGCTCCATCTCTGAGACATACTATTCGGTGGAGTGTACCGACTAGTAACATTGAATGTACGATTTTGAAACTACCACAAATAGTATATGACCTATTTTTTTAACCTTCTAGTTTTGGCTCCCATAAAAAAAAGAAGCATGATAATCAAAACAGTCAAACAAATGCCTTTTATCCGCCCAAAGTAAAATATGGAAAAAAAACCGATAAAAAATAAAGACCATCACATGCCTTGCCCATTTCTTATAAATAAAAAAGTGTATAGTTAAAAAAGAGGTTATGATCTGGTGTGGCAGAAATGATAACATCTTCCAGGACATATACATGTACGGTGAAAATATGGTGGCTTATGCAAATATATTGATTGAAAGTTAATTTATATATAAAAAGGGATTTTTACCCGGCAGACCTTATAATCTTTTCCAATTACCTCTACAAACCTTTGAAACATCGTAATTCCTCCCCCGATCCTGTAAAGTTGCTAACCCTTACCCTACAGACCCTGCGGTTAAGGCCCTTTAAATGACCCTTTAAAATTAACCAGATTCCGTTATACTCATTTATATTATACCCATTGATAAACCGCGAAATCGCCCCTTTAAGAGTGCGAAATTAGCACTTGGAATCATCATCGTAGTCGGGCCGATTCGGTTCATCAAAAAGACCATCTTATTGATATATTTCAAATAAGAATGAGATGGTCGTAATATATTTATTTTACTTGGCAAGAAACCAAGGTCGAACTCAGGGACACGAGCCTTTCTCAACTTATTCAGACTTTTATCTATCTGATTAAGTGTGGAGTTAAAGTATATAGGTCAAATTATGCGAGAAGATACAACAATGCATTATAAATAAACAAGCATTTTTATCAATTTTTTTAGGATGCAAATAAATGCCATGTGATGCAACGAATCTATGCCCTAAGACAGAATTAATATGATGAGCAATTTAATATTAGTTAATTTCAAGTTCAAGTCTAAATAAAGCTTGATAAACAAAATTAGACTAGCACAAGTTAAAGCTTAAAGTGGCACATGGCAAATAAAATAGTCATCAGCATTAATGTGTCCAAAATTGAGAATTAAATATGCCATTAGAAAGTACATCAAACAAGCTTCGAAACGGAACTGAAATCAACTCGATTGGACTTACGTAGCTCAAGATATGCATGAAAGAAAGCAAGGCTTAACTGAAAGAAAATATGAAATGATAACTACAAACAGGTCCCTAGGAGGGACTAAAATGTAAATACGAAAAAGTGCGAGAACTTCCCTATAATTTACCCACACGCACAGGGGTAATTATGCAAATATTAAAAACCCGTGGGGGTTTCAATGCAAATTTCCCCCTGAGCACGTGGTCTGCACATGACTAGGACATGTTTGCAAATGGGAAGCACGTGAAGGAGGCTGAGCCATTGGATCCAAAGCTAAATCCAACGGCCAGGGAGGTAGTGGATGGTGCAAGGCGGTGCGGGCCACGTGGCTCCCCAGATTGGGCCACGTGGCCCAATCAGATTATTCAGACTTTCCAGTTGACTTTTGAAGGGCTAGATGGTCGAATTTGAGAAAACTCAAAATATAAAAATTGTAGATTTTGATGAGATCTACAAGTTTCATGTTGACCAAAACTGGAGATGAGATCAACTGTAGCCTCGAAATATTTTTGAGGGTATTTTTGAGTCTAAAAATACCACAAATTTTTGTTTTGTCATTTTTTGTGGTTTTTGATTTATTAAAGACTCTGATAATTACAGGACTTTAACTGGGTTTTATTGACACAATTTTAAGCAAGGGGGTTAATAATGGAAAATTATGATGATGAAATCGAGCTTCATCACCCCCATATACTTAAACCATGCTCGTCCTCGAGCATCAAAGAGAATGACTAAGTTGGATTAACCCCCTTGTGCATGTGAATACATGATCCAATCTTCTCAAGTCGGCTCAAATTTTAGAGGTCCAAATTCTCGAGTTCAACCCAGCCTTAATCAAGAGGTATCCAATTCCTCTAATTCTCTAGACTCTCTCTGATATACATATAATCTAAAGGATATGACATTTAGTGTTGACCGCAATTCTGAAAGTAGAGTCAAATCTTCACCAAAGTCTTGGTCCAAGAAATTCTCCTAAGGACCCAATCCTCAACACTAGGGAATAAATCCAATCTTGCATTCAGTCTACCGTCTCTTTAGTTGTCAGACTTAAAAGTGTAGATGGCAGGACAGTAATGGAGGGTATGGGATTGTGTCATTTCTTCTCTCCCTTTCATTGGAACAAGGATTCTCTCTAGTGCCTTTTACGCAACACATTTTTTTGGTGTTGATCAGTGCGTCCGTCAAGAGAAGTTGGAGCCGTCTGCACTTGTTTTCCTGGGAGTACACCGGAGTGTGTCTCTTTTTGAGTACCTATTGTACCTTCGACACCCAGACTTGTAGCATTTACGATGCAGAGCCCTTTTTTGGTGCAAGCCCGACTCCTGGTCTTAATAGCGGTGGTCCAAGTGGACACTTTGAAAAGTTTGGGAGCGCTCGCCTTTGGTGGAAGCTCTTTGATATTTGACTTTGTGGAATGAGAGCTTTTTCTTTGAATTTCATTGACTTGTATAATTTTTGGCTAGCTCCACTGCTTTTACCAAGAGTTGGCGCACACTGATCAACATTTTTTTATTTTATTTCATACCCAGGCACTTAGGACAATATCAAGAGATTAGTATAAGAACCAAGTTCTCATACTGGCTAAAGTTGCTGACACTCAGGTTTTATGAAGCCTTCAAAGATTTTATCCCATCCTCGAGCATCATTAGATCAAATCCAGACTCGAATCCCTCATCCCAATTCCTCAGGTGAAAAGTCAACTCATCTCAATCAAAACCGCAGTCGTGCATGTGATGTGCTGATCATATTCTTTAAGTCTGAGACTAAGCATGGAATATAGCATGCAATCTAGAGACCTAGGGGAACGTGGATGATTAAGTCTAAGACCCTGATGGCTAAAGCTGATTAACCGCAAATCTCAAAGACCTCATAAATCAAGCTTCCTTGAACATTCCAGATCCTGGGTGAAAGTGTAAGTGTAGAGGTTTAATCCAACTCATTCATTCAAAAACATATTTTTTTTTAATTTTTCTCCATTTTTATGGGTTTTAATTTAAAGTTAAAACACAGGTTAGACTCAACTTTCCTTGATAAAAGACTTTCAAAACCAAGTCACACAAATAAAAGATTTTCAAAACATTTTCAAAAAGATTTTTCAAAACAAGAGAAACTCATTTTTCAAATCGTTTTCAAAATATTTTATCAAAAATAGTGTAACATAGTATCGAAAAGCCGTGAAATCATTTGAGTTCTCTTAGTCCCAATAATTTTACTTTAGCCAAAAAGTTTTAAATTTTTCAAATTTTTTCAGAATATAGCTAAAGTAAGTATACTGTATATATGGTATGCCCCCCTATCCTTAAACTTTGCTATGTCCTCATAGCACTAGATGGTACGAGTCCATAGGTCCATTTAAGTATATAGGAATATACGGGAACTAAGAGGGGCTCCCCCTATACTTAGGTTAGAAATAACCTAAGTATAAAGGCAAGGAAGGATGAGTAAAGAAATCACAGGAACTCGGGTCCCCCCTATACTTAGGCTGAGATTAGCCTAAGTATAAAGATGGAATTTTGATGTTGGGAGAAACCCAAGGTGAACGAAGAAGAGGGATGGATATACAAGGGAGCGGATGAATCTTCGGAGATGAAATGGAGGGACTAAGGTTTTGGGGTGTGTGTCGCAACAAACATGGCTCAACCAAGCAAGCAAACCCTTAGTTTCACCAACTCACACATGAAACCAACCAAGGTTGGTTTATTATCTTGTCGGGTTTATTGGTGATAAAACGTTAGATTTTTACGCAAAGAAAAGATGTGAAGTAAAAATCATTGCGTAATCAAGGTTGATGCTCTCCCAAAACCGAGTTTTACTCCATTTTTGGTTGACTTGCAATTAACAGTCCCAAATTTATTTTAGGTTATCACTGAATTATGGTTAGCCCAAAAATCAAGAAATCATCGTCGCCCGTTCATTCCCATTTTCCATTAATCCTAGGTGATCGAGCTAGGAAAAAGAAAGCCGAGAAAAACCGCGTATTCGATAAAAAACCGCGATCTAGGCTAAGCGAGAAATCATGCAGTGATTTGGCGATAAATCTGTGAAGAACTTGGGCCGTTTTGAAAACCGAGATCAATATGTATGCAAGTCGATAAAAGCCGCACCTAATCATGCATCTATTAGCGGTGAATAATTTTCATTGATTTTAGCTAAGTGAGGCGAGATTATGTGCGTCAAAATTTTAGTGTGTCCTACCTACAAGCAAGCACGTAAAGATAAAAATGAAAACCGCTCAAAGAGCCGCGTGCCTGGTCCTAGGTCGACACTCAAGTGGGGACGATCCCCACACAACCACAATCGTTCTATTACAACCGCGAGCCTTCGATCGAAGACCGCTGTAAACGACGAATTATTACATGGAAATAAAAATGCAAGACATTTTTTTCTTTCTTCTCGACGTATTCCAAGCATGCTTCTGCAGCTCCTCACAGCGGGAAGCATCCTGCTCTTCGCCTCCTTGAACCATCAAGGGCCCTGCCACAAAAACAATGGTTAGAGATCAAAATAAGAAAGAAAATTTTTGAATGCTAAAATGGATGAACAAATTGACCTATAAAAGAAACACGAAATTAAATAAACAAAATTCCAAATAATAAAAGAAATGAGCCGTGTCCCCGGTAGCGGCGCCATTTGACGAACCGCAAATCGGCCCTTTAAGAGTGCGAAATTAGCACTTGGAATCATCATCGTAGTCGGGCCGATTCGGTTCATCAAAAAGACCATCTTATTGATATATTTCAAATAAGAATGAGATGATCGTAATATATTTATTTTACTTGGCAAGAAACCAAGGTCGAACTCAGGGACACGAGCCTTTCTCAAATTATTCAGACTTTTATCTATCTGATTAAGTGTGAAGTTAAAGTATATAGGTCAAATTATGCGAGAAGATACAACAATGCATTATAAATAAACAAGCATTTTTTTATCAATTTTTTTAGGATGCAAATAAATGACATGTGATGCAACGAATCTATGCCCTAAGACAGAATTAATATGATGAGCAATTTAGTATTAGTTAATTTCAAGTTCAAGTCTAAATAAAGCTTGATAAACAAAATTAGACTAGGCACAAGTTAAAGCTTAAAGTGGCACATGGCAAATAAAATAGTCATCAGCATTAATGTGTCCAAAACTGAGAATTAAATATGTCATTAGAAAGTACATCAAACAAGCTTCGAAACAGAAACTGAAATCAACTCGATTGGACTTACGTAGCTCAAGATATGCATGAAAGAAAGCAAGGGCATAACTGAAAGAAAACATGAAATGATAACTACAAATAGGTCCCTAAGAGGGACTAAAATGTAAATACGAAAAAGTACGAGGACTTTCCTATAATTTTCCCACACGCACATGGGTAATTATGCAAATATTAAAACCCGCGAGGGTTTCAATGCAAATTCCCCCCTGAGCACGTGGTCTGCACATGACTAGGACCTGCTTGCAAATGGGAAGCACATGAAGGAGGCTGAGCCATTGGATCCAAAGCCAAATCCAACGGCCCGGGGTGTGGCGGATGGTGCAAGGCGGTGCGGGCCACGTGGCTCACCCAGATTGGGCCACGTGGCCCAATAAGATTATTCAGACTTTCCAGTTGACTTTTGAAGGGCTAGATGGTCGAATTTGAGAAAACTCAAAATATGAAAGTTTTAGATTTTGATGAGATCTACAAGTTTCATGTTGACCAAAAACTGAAGATGAGATCAACTGTAGCCTCGAAATATTTTTGAGGGTATTTTTGAGTCTAAAAATAGCACAAATTTTTGTTTTGTCATTTTTTGTGGTTTTTGATTTATTAAAGACTCTGATAATTACAGGACTTTAGCTGGGTTTTATTGACACAATTTTAAACAAGGGGTTAATATTGGGAAATTATGATGTTGAAATCGAGTTTCATTACCCATTTTATTTATTAAATTTACATGGAGTGCCACTCCCGTCGCTCCCCCCTCCCCCCCAGGCCGACGATGGAGCCCCCTGCCCCCTTGCCGACGATGGAGCCCCCGGCTGCTGCTACTTCGCCCCCCCCCCCCCACCCCCACCGATGGAGCCCCCGCCCGCTGACAATGTGAAGACCCCCCCCCCCCCCCGTGCGCTGCTACTTCGCCCCCCCACCCCCCTTGCTGCTGCTTCTTCCCCTCGCCCCTTGCTGTCGCCGCCTCGCCCCCCCTACCGACGATGGAGCCGCCCCCTCCCACCCCCGTCGACGATGGAGCCCCCACGCCCCCGTGTTGCTGCTTCACCCCCCACCCCCCGCGCTGTTGCTTCTCCCCCCACCCGAACGATGGATGCCGCTGCCTCTCCCCCCCCCCCCCCCCCCCCCCGTTCGTGCCCCTGCTGACGATGGAGCCCCCCTACCCTGAACGATGGAGGCTGCCGCCACTTCGCACCCCCCTCCCCTGCCCGCGTGCCTCCCCCTGCTGTCCCCCCCCCCCCCCCCCCCCGTCGACGATGGAGCCCCCCGATGGAGCCGCCCCCTCCCACCCCGTCGACGATGGATGCCCGCGCCTTCGGTCGCCGCCGCTTTGCAACCCCCCCCCCCCCCCCTCCCGCGTCGGAGGCCCTCCTCCCTGCCGCACATCCGGATTTTGATTTTTTTTTCTTATTCTTTTTTTATTTCGGTTAATCCAGACAGTTCGAGGTAAATTGGTTAGGTTAACTCAAGACTAACCAAAGTCTTTGACTCAAATATAGTTAAAATTGACGGCGGGGTTTACTGGGTAAGACGGAGCAAGTTTACGAGATCGGGAAGGAATTACGATGTTTCAAAAGTCGTAGAGGTAATTGGAAAAGATTATAAGATCTGACGGGTAAAAATCTCACATAAAAAATTCAGATGGCTCGACTATCAATTTTTGGGCATGTAATATTTTAAGGTGATAAATAGTGAAGTTTTTGGAATGCACCTGTACGGTAGACGCCCTTTTTTCTTTTAAAAAAGGCATGCTCCCTGTTTATACACGTTCCAAACAACTCACAACTTTTCGAATTTATGTCAAAACAAAAAAGATAAGGAATAGTAGTAATAATAAACTATATATCAATTACTCTCCTTAGGAAAAGTAATAAACAAAGCCGAGGTTGACTCTCAGCAACTATTTGGCACTTCCGAAAACAACAAAAGAGTATCCCTTTTGAAATTAAACAAATAATATATTTGTATCACTACATGGGAAAAAGAAGTATGCTCCATGTAAGCATGTAATTTACATGTTCCTATCCTTTTTTTCTTATATTTTTTATTTTTCTGAAATGAAACTTTAGTAGAATTTATATCACGATATATCATCATAGTGTCATTCAAAATTCGACTTACTTCAAGACTTTTTTTACCTCCATCAAGATTATCAACTTTTAGCGATTTCAAAATTATTGAAATTGACCCCTTCCAGATGGAAGTATTAGAAATATCTATTTTACATGAAATTCAAAACACATATTCCATTTATTATTATAAGTAAATCTCCTCAAGTTTCATTTCAAAAAAATAAAAAATAGTAGAAGAAAAGGTGGGAGCATACTCTTATATGTTCTCAGTGAACATACTCATTTATCCTTTACTACATTCATTTTGATATAGACATTAAATGTGCATACCAGGACACCCTTCACACTAGGGCTATCAGAAAATTCTTAGATTCGACATTCACTCAGATTCGACTCGGTAAAAGTTCGATTCAGATTCGATTCGAAAATAAACGAACCGAACCTGAACATGAGTTTTGGCTCGATTAAATAAACGAACCGAACCTCAAAAATAGAGGTTCGCTCAGGTTCGGTTCGTTAAAAGTTCGATTATACACACACATACATAAAAGTATATGTACATACATATTGTATATATAAGCAAAAAATACATTCTATAGTAACATAAGGGGATTCACTTATTTTCCCAAATCCACCCAGTCATCCACTCTCTAAGTCCCTATTCTCTATTCCCGAAACCCCACAGAACCTTTCTCTGTAGCTGCGGTTTTTTCCTTTGAACAGAAATGTCTGCACAACATTTATTCTTAAAACGAACCTTTAACGAGCCGAACCGAACCTTTATGAACCTCACCCGAGTCGAACCGAACCCGGACACAGTTTGCATTTTATCGAGCCGAACCGAATCCGAGCCTGAACATATTCTAAACGAGCCGAACCGAGCCTGGGTTGGTTCGCTCAGGTTCGGCTTGTTTACAACCCTACTTCACACTTATTTTTATTTCTTAAGGTATTTTCTAAAAATATAGAGTAATTTAGAACATTATATTCCATCTTATTCTCATTCAAATTCGGACTCATTCGAGACTCCTCTCTTATTTATCAAGTCTGTCGAATTTTAATAGTTTCAAAATTGTTGACATTGATCCTTTATAGAAGGACATGTTAGGAATGTCTGTTTAATACGATAATTGAATGATAACATATTGTTATCTAGTGGATTAAATCATCTCAGGTTGTTGAGAAAATACCTTAATAAATAAAAAATAAAGGTGGAATATCTGCTCACCTAAAGAGCAGCCAAATTAATGCCAAAAGTTCATGTCTTCTTTTATCGTTGTTGAGCACATATGTTTGTTCGTTAATATTCGCTTGTATTTGTGATTTTAAATAAAGAAATACAGGCAGATGCATCTGTGTTTGTACCCTTCCATCATGCATTGGATTTTGGCTCTTCACGATCAAAGATATATGTACTCATTGATCCTGATGGTATCACCTTTCTTTGCATGTCTTGGCTATTCAGTATATATCAGGGGTTTTGTTTGATGCTCATTTTTCCAATTTCCTATGATTTTATTTTATTTTTGTCATATCATCCTCCTATCTTGTACACCAACATTTGTGAAAAAATGGATTGAAGTACCATAATCAATCCACCAAAAAACTCATGTTCACTGAAAAGATAACTTGAGTTCATTATTCTGGATTTTTCTTATTTAAAAGTAATTATTCATCTTCCTTCTTTCATAATTATTCACGGATATATATATTATGTTTCCTTTAAAGAATGGTTACTAAGGATGAAAATGGATCGGATACAAATCAGATATGTATCTTTCCATATCTATAGTCGATTCATCTCTATCGAATATGAATACAGATGTGGATATGATCCGGATATGCATTAAGAAAATCATATACTTAAATTATGGATACGAATTCGAATCAGATATTATCGAATCTAAATAGGGATCGAATAAAAAGAAGACCTCAATACGGATCGAATAAAGAGTGAATCCAAATATGGATCGAATAAGAGTAGATCCAAATATGAATCCAATAGACATCGAATACGAATAAAAATCGAATAAAGTTCACACACGAATACGAATTGAGTTTTTATCAAAGTTCATAATGATTTTAAAAAATATCAATGAAACACTACAACAAAAAGATCATATAACAACGAATAATTTATGAAGGTGCTAACGAATAAATCGTCATTATGTTATTTCATGACGAATAGAATATTCGTTGCTATAAACGTTGCTATATAAGCCATTGTTAAAAATATAACAACAATTAACTATTCGTTGCTAAATTGAAATAACAACGAATAGTACTCGTCACCAAATGGAAATGGCAACAAATACTACTCGTCACTAAATTGAGGTGGCAACGCAAAGTAGTTGTCACTAAATTGAAATGGCAACACATAGTATCTGTCACTAAATTGAATCGGCAACGAATTGATATTAATTACAAAATTAGGACGACAAACAAAAAAGCAAAAACGAATGGAATCGTCATGCAACAAATTTTACATCCAATAAAAATCGTTGCTATGTGGAATGGTGGCCAATTCATCGTTTTCAATTAAAATTAATAAAGAAAGCATAAACATTATTTACATTAAATGTTTCAAAAATATAAAAAAAAATCCAGAACAATTGAATACAAATTGATACAAAGAAAGGAATGCCATGCTTCCTTAGCTTTTCTTGTGAATGACATCTTAGTAGAATCTGTGAGTGTGGCATAGATGTCGCGTTGTTGTGGATCTTGCCTTCCGAAAAATAGAACTAAACTGCAAACCATACACCACATCATTGTATGAGCAAAAAAATTGATTTGCAAATAAATAAACACATACACTTGATATGGTTGCCACTTTTCATATATAATATAATTAGATCAAGAAATGACGGAGTAATTTTCTCACTCTATAGATATCTCCTGAATATAGAACAAAGGAATCACAATGGAATATAGGGGAAGATAAGCAAACAAACCTCAGTGTGCATCACATACATCCTTTGCAAGATCATGTGTTATATGTTACAAATTCCAGAAATTATGTAAATATAATAAAATAATACGGAAGACTATAATATCCTTGTTATGCCCAAAAGCAAAATAATACGGAAGACTATTAATAAACCATTTAAGATATACAGATAGACATGTACCTCTTTCATTTGATCCAAGTCAAGAATGTGAATTTATAAGTTGGTATAAAATAAACTATACACATGCTGCAACACAACATTGTCGACTTAGAATGTGGAGTCGCATCAGAGAACGATGAAGTCCTATATCAAAGAATGTTTTGATTAGCTTACATTCATATAAGATGGAGATATAAAAAAGAACAGAACCGGGATACCATCTTTACAATAAAAATACTCTACTAAGAAGCATTAAGTATTATGCATAAGAGAGTTACCTATTCATATTTACTTTTCTCCAATCAACAGAATAGTAGGAGTATATCTATTTGATCCATGAAAGTTCAACACCATTTAGCGCATCTGCAGGAAACTGAACTACATTAACATATCGATTTTACTAGATGATTAAAGATTAAACCCAAAGCAGGGATGCCAACTTTATCAGCGGGTATAAAATCAACTTTAACATACTAAACACAATATCTTTGACTTTAAATGCAGAATCGTGTCCAAGAACGATGAAATCCTATAGCAAAGAGTATTATGTTGAGCTTAAATTCATATAAGATGGCGACGTTAAAATTAATATAATTAGGATACAAGAACACTTATGCAATAACAAAGTTTAGCAAAGAAGCATCAGGTATTATGCATAGGAGAAACCCCTATTCATATTTATTTACTCTCAAATCTGCATTTAATAGGAGTATCCTTGCTCGATCCACGAAAGCTCAAGACGTATTTGGCACATCTGTAAGAAAATGGAATGCATTAACATGTCCATCCTATTATAAATTAAATATTCAAATTCTTTACAAGCTATAGCCTGAATTCAAAGTAAATGATATAAGTTATTTGTACTACTTACAGAGAATAGAATGGTTGGAATAGTTTTTTTTAATAACAAAAAGTACATCAATGAATTTCTTATTAAAACCAGCATGCAACACTGTAAATTCAGAGCTCTCCCTCCATAATGACCCTCCCTATGCATTAGTACAAGGAAGATATTGTGACATCCACTAAGGATTGTACTTTTTCCAGAGAAAAATTAAGTATGGCCCGTTAGTGGTAGACCATGATGTAATGCATCTACCAAAGATATGCATGATAGACTGACTTGGAACATTATTTGTCATAAATTTTGGAAGATTTTTTTGTAAATAATCTCAAATAGTATTTGCTGCTCAACATGATATTGGCAAAAAAATAAAAATATCTTTAATAAATCTAGCTATCAATCTATCCTTAGAATGCAAAAAATGTAGAAGCATGAATACTATCAAAAACATATAAAATCATGAATGCTTATTCACCTTTATTCCTGCGCATCATGCCATCCCAATAGCTTGATGAGCATGCCCACTGTCTGATTGTTGCAAAATTAAAAATCTGGCATCCGAATGCAATAGTCACATATCAAATTTCCAATGTAATGGCAATATTTAAAATGAAATTGTTAAGTAAAATGAAAAGTCTCCAACAAATAATAAAAATCATAGGACTTAAGCAAGTGCAGATGCAAGCATCCTTTTCGCTAACTTCGATATAAAAGTTTGATTTTGATCTTGAAATCTTTAATTATCTCTTGCATATAATTCATTTGTGACGTCAACTCTGCAATGACAATAGATACTTATCTCAAGTATAATGATAAAAGATTATATACGACTTGCTTTAAATGATTACCATTTTTCTTGAGTGATTTCATTGATGTATACCGGTAGTCCTTCTTTGTCCTTCCCTCTTTTGTGTGATCTCAAAAAATTCAATTATCATGGATCTCGCACATTATATTAGGCTTCACGTCAATAAGATATGTCAGATATAAGATAAGAAAAAAATAGAACCCAAAAAAATTCTAGAAAAAAAGAACTTACAGATTCTTTTTAGAAACCAAAACTTCAGTTGCATAAAGAGTTCCCATTACACCAATGCTATTATGCTCATCTATGAAGATACAAATTAGTTTCAGCAAGTGCACAAATTTCAAGTTGGGGTCAAGTATGTTTTAATAAAAAATTATTAAGCAACAAGTGATTTGAAATTATTTATTCAGTATGATTACAATCATGATAATTACACCGAAATTCTTTCATAATTTCCCACCATATCTAGTTTCTTTTAGCACCAAAAGTATTGTTTACCATAGATCTAATCAAGTCATTATAAACATGTTGGTAATGAGATACTAATCTTCGTCAACTCAATAGTACTTTATCCCTATATATCAAGTTGATCAATTCATATGTCTACCTCTGGCTCCTATTAGCTCAAATTGAAACAAATCTTGAAGATTGTATACAAAACTACATTGAAATTGGATAAATATGAAACTAATTTTGCTTGACTATTTTTATTTCAATACATGTCAGGTTCCATCAATAAAATAAAATGGGATAAATGTGTGAACATGAATAATCATCATATAGGGTATGTAATGACTCTACAACAAACATGGATAAAAATGTGGTAATTAATTAGGATAAAAGAATTCACTCTGATTTCGTAACTAAAAATTAGATTACCATAAATATTTTTAACTAAAAATTAGATCACCATAAATATTTTCTTTCATTATGTCATGACTTTATATGAAGGGAAAAGCCATCATACAGGTCCAGGAAATCTTGAAGATTGAAGGTAAAGTATTTTAATCAGGATGGCTTATAACTAAAAGTGAAACGAAACATAACAAGGTAGAAGATGAGGATCTAACCTCCTATCTTAGGAGCACACAACTACTACACTACAACTAATTTAAAACACACTTGAACATTTGTATTTAGACTCTGAAACAACCAATATTCAACAATTATGAAATAGGAACCAGACACTATTTTAAGCTTACTACTTCAATAACACAAGAAACTTGACACCTGTCATACTAAATCGACAATTAACTTCAATAAATATTTTGGAACCTTCAACTGGACATTAAAGCATTATGAATTAGGCTCCCATCATCATTTTAAAACAAAAAAATCTAACTACAATCAATATTTAATAAACAATCTGACATGAATTACAACATATAAAGAGTTTGATTATATAAAGAGTTTCAAATTACCCATTTCAAAATAACTAAAGTGTAAATTTAAACATGGTGATAATCAATTGTAAATTTATACATGATGACAATCAATAATTACCAGTTATAGAATTATAACATAACTTGTCTGATGGAGCTCCCTTAATTACTGCAGATGCAGAGCACTAAAAAAAGATGTATTAGATGACATTTTTTACACAGGGTATAGGAAAATATACAACTAGAAAAAGATTAGGTAACAATTCCCTACCAACATACATTTTTTATATAATATTGAATTGATAACACGAACTAAAATCTGAGCATAAAAAACTTGAAAAGTACATTTCAGTTCAAACCATACAGAAAATTTGACAAAATTACTAGAAATTTTATGAAAGCTACCACTGATAAAACTAAAAACATACATAACATAAATCGGACTTTGCAAAAACTGAAAACAAGTGTAGTTTTAGCAACATAAGAATCCAAAATAATTCAATTACAAGAGATGGGTTTTTTTTAGAGAAAATAAGGCACACCTCTAAAAGAGGCCTATCCAAATCAGTCACAGGAAATGTATCAGAAGACTTCTGAAGCCTCCCGATGCTCACACATTTCGAGATCGCAGTCTATCACGGAACCTCACTCGGCTACTCCTCTCCAATAAGCTCTCCAGTCCTTTCCTAACAGACATACTGCAATCTCCTCAGCATCGCCATCCTCGATGTGTTGAGCAATGTCCTCACCGACGGTCTCCTGTGTTGCATCGTCGATCAGAGCAATCATGAGAAAATCGACCTCCAAAACAACACATTCACGGTCTTGACTAAACTCAATCCATAGAGGAATACCTTCTTTGACGAAATGCATATGGCAATCGTCCGTGTCCGCCTCCTGGCGTACCCCGGCCTCTCACAATCGCCTCTCCATCGAAATCTTCATCAGATTTTAATTGGCTGAAGCTGAATAGCTTGGATCTCTCTAGCAAAAACCTCTCGGGAGGATTCCCGGAACCCTAAGCTCTGCAGCGTTGTGTGTGCCACAGAATGTTGTTTCCATCACCGATGTAGCTTACATCATCATTGTACCTTCCGCCATCGACTTCTGCCACCGCCATCGGCTTCCGCCGTCGTTGTCACAACTTCCTCCGAGTCAATGTTACTGCTCCTGCAACGACTTCCGCCGCCGCCTTAGCCTTCGGAGCCACCGCCTTTAGAGAACCCTAGAGCATCTGGATTTTCTATACGAGGAAATAAAGGGTGTTTGGATGGTTGTTCGTGAGATTTGAGTTTTGTAGGCATTTTTGTTATTTTTTTATCGTCGATAACTAAAAAGTGTGCAGCACTTTATTCCTTGCTATATCCAAATAACAACGAATGGGAAAAAGTGTCACTATTTCTAATATAATAACGCCGAGTAGGTACAATCGTCATTAAATTAATAATTTTTTTAAATATCATAACGAATACCAATAATCGTTGCTATTTAATCGTCATTATAGCTATATTTTGTTGTAGTGAAATACAAATAAGTTGCATTGTGATAAAAATGAGCGTCGAGGTGACATGTGTTCTTTATCAGCAAAAAAGGGGAGAGAGTCTCTAAACTTTCATTCGTACGCATTCCCAAAGAAATGGAAATTTATTAGTATCATTAACATATTGTATTATATGATATATAATACAAATATAATAACACAAGTTGTGGTTTATATTATATTAACTAATATATAAAATAATATTAAATGTTATATTTGGATATCCGTCCGGATATTCAAGCTATTACCATATCCTTATATATGTATCCATATCTGAAAAAATTTTACAAACCATATTCGATTAATATCAAATACGAATATACATATCCGGTATTTTTTTAATATGGTAAATGAATATTCGAATATATACATGTCAGTTTTCATCCCTAATGCTTACAATATATCCGTCATTTACACTACTTATTCCACAATACCAATAGCCTATTTCATTGTCATTATAGTCACAACAATTTCCACTTAATTATTTCACAAGAACTATTACTTATTCTACGTTGTCACGAACAAGTAAATAAGAAGTGGAATTAAATCATCATATTCTACCTTTATTCACATAAAAAAAGGAGAATAAAGAATGAACCTTTTGATATCTTATTCTACATTGTCAAGGACCTATTTGGAGGCAGGATTTACTCCTTTTATCCGCAGATATTAACTGTAGGGATAAGATATCACATCATCATTAGACCTCTCGCTGCAGTATTTATTTATTTCTTAGCCTTCAAATAAATTGAACAAAAACAAAAGATAGTTCTGATGTGATACAGATGGTACATTCTTTGTTTTAATAAATAAAGAATACTTTTAAGTAATTATGAAAAAGGATTTCAACTATATGTCGATTTTCAACTAGGACTTTTATTTTTTTCAAATGTAACAAAGAATGGTTTAAACTTTCAACTTTAGGGTTTAACGATGACATAAAAAGATCACGGAATCTTACTCGCGCATATATTTGAGAAAAAAGAATTCGATTTAAATGAGACTTGTTGATTGAGAGTTCATTTAAAGATAGGGCCCTTAATGGTAATTTACCCTATTTTCTTATTGGTAAAAAGAAATAATACTTGGTGAGGTTTGAGTACGAGTAATATTCTAGTACAGAATATCGTGTTGAAAAACTGATACCAGATTGCAACTAAAAAATAAAACAAATAAACAAACTAAAAAATAAAACAAATAAACAAACGGGAAAGGACCTACACCATCACCTCCAAAAAGCTACATTTTGTCATGGACCTTTTTTAAAATAATTATTAAAGTATTTGAATTTAATTATATAGGCAGAAGGTTTGAAAATATTAAGAAATAGCTATTTATCGACACATGAAGTGAATTGCGAGAATCTATATATGTGCAATATCATGAAAAAACAGAGAATCAAAGAGGGACAACTGCTGCACATTTTACTCCGTTATTGCATACAGAGTCCTTACAAAATCCCATTATGTCTCGTACCCCCAAAGAAATCTTCTATCTACCCTTTGAAGTTTGAACCATGTTGCTTGGGTTAATTATCATGTAATATAATCGCCGAAATCGTTGAAACCAAAAAGAGGATGGGTCGCATGAGAACAAAACATTTTGATTACTTGGGATAAAACTTGTCCAATTCCTCAAGGAATTATTTCAAATGGAAGGTAACCGGTCGCGGTAGCCCAAAGGCGACCGCTATATCCCCATGTCTTTCGACCTGTGGATATGGATAATAAATGGATGACGACGAGAAATGGCTTTTTTATGCGTTATATTCCACAAATATTTAAAAAATCGAGCTTCCCATTAATGATAGCATGCTTTCCAATTCCAAGTAAGACCAAGCACGCGTCTCGCCTAGCCCCTCCGTATGCTGCAAGTTGAGAGCAAGGTTTCACCCGTCAGGTTCAAATCAGTCCGACAAGTAGTGATGTCAGCACGACGTTATCATTCCTATCGACTCGAAAAAATCGGACCAGGCTTAATTTACTGGTCTGATTGGTCGAACCGATTTTTTGAACCGATAAAACCGGATACATATATGTAAATATGTATTTATATATAGATGAAATAATCGTTTAAAATATCAAACCTTTCAATAGAATAACATGATTGTCTATTTTGAGTAAAACTCTACAAAAGGTAGTGACATTTTCTAGTATTATATATAAATATAATATTTTAATAATTTATTTATAGTTCTTCTAGAAAAATATTCTAAGAAACTAGTGGCACAAGCTATATTCTAAAAAAGAGAGGGACATACATGAAATTACAAAAGTTAACAATGACATAAGTGATAAAATCCTGTTATTTCATATTTTAAACCTTTATTTTTTGAAACTATACTAAACCATCAAAAATGTGCCAATCTGAGTCCCGTTCCAATCATCTGGGTCAACTCGGTCCGACCACTGGTCAGACCCGTTTTTATTTTCTTTTTTCTTTTAAATTAAATGCATAAAACCGGTCGAACCAATTGGGTCGGGACCGGTTCTCGATCCAACTAGTCCGGTCTGATTTTTTAAACCCTGGTTGAGAGTGAGGGACGTGCACCGTTAGTTATGGATAAAAGGGTCGGCGATCTTCGAGAGGCGGACCGACATCAACCGAAGCATCCAAAATCAGCAATACACAAGGAATCACCTATCGGAGATCAAACAAGACCGGCAGTCTCACATCTGCCAAGCCCACAATTTATCCGAAGGAGCGCCTTGACACATGTCTGGCAATGATCGACAAGAGATCGAGCCAAGGCGATACATCTCAAAGAGGACGATGAATTCCAACAACACGAGACTAGAATGGCTCAGGACCAAAGCCGAGTTCATGGACGAGGGGCGATTCCGGACGCCAATGAAGAACGATCGTAACCATGCGACGGTCGTCGCATGACGGGGGCACACACATGAAAGCCGTCACACTGGAACATCCCTGTGGCCATGGCCCTTCTCCATCTCCACGAACAGCGGTCAGATGGACGGGTTGGGGACCTAAATGTGGTTTTTTTATACGAGAGCCTTGTCAAGTATCTTGGTCCACGAAGGCTTATATTTAATCTATCCTTTGGAAATAGCTCGTTTATGTATTCATCGTAACTATTACTTAAATTTTGCAACTTTGCTAACTCTTATACTATGGATTCTGACGGATTCTTTGGTTAACTTCTGGAAGAGCTATGTTGTAACGTTTAAGGAAGTATATGTGGTTTATGTAATAATTACAGAGAATAAAAGATCAAGAAATTAATGTACAAAGTTTTTAAGTTTCGTAATGTAAAAATTTCAAAAATAATCGAAAACCTCTCCGTAAAAGAAAAGTCCTTATTAGCAAGAACATACCAACCGGGACTGTGTGAATATTGCTACGAAGTCCCAAGCACAGGACTTGTCGAATCACCTTCTAGATGAAAATGAAATGGACACGAGAAAGACGACCCCTATTTTTGCTGGCAAGTGGTGAAGACTCCTCCGAGGATATTGTTAGGATGTAGGTGTTTATGTAAACTTTTGTAGACGGAATCTCTCTCCTCCCTGTCATCGTGCATAAATTATATTAGTTTTGTTCTTAGTGTTTTCACCAAGATCACAACTCTCTAGCTTTTGTGGGTATTGCCAACTCTTTAATCACGTCTTCATGGGCTCCAAGTGTATCTTGCCTCCACCCACAATATGCTCGAGGAAAGACATGGTCTCCTGACTAAAGGCACACTTATCCATCTTCAAGTACAACTGGTTTTGCCTCAACTTCTCAAGCACCCATGGATGCTTGACATGTTCTTTTAGGGTCTTGTTGTACGCCACTATGTCATCCAAGTAAACAACAACAAAAGAGTCTATAAGCTCACATAAGACATCATTCATCGGGATACAGAAAATAGCCGGGGCATTGGCCAACCCAAATAGCATAACAAGGACTCAAAAGATCAATAGCACGTCACATACACCGTCTTCAGTTCGTTTCCATCCTTGATGCGGACCTGGTAGTATTCTGACTTGAGATCCATCTTCAAAAAATACTTGGCCCATCCCAAGCGATCAAACATGTTTTTAACATTGGGATGGGGGTTGTTCTTCATCGTCGCCTTGTTCAACTCACAATAGTCCATGCACATCTGCAAGCTCCCATCTTTCTTATTCTGGAACATCACCGATGCTCTATATGGGGCCTTACTTGGGTTCATCAACCTAGCATCCATCAACTCCTTAAGATGTCTCCACAACTCCTCCAAATGTGCATGGGGAATCTTGTACAATGCAAGTGCAGGGGGTATCATTCCTGGTAGTATCCTGATGGCATTATCCATGTCTCGTTTTTTATGGAATCCCGTTGGGAAGCTTCTTTGCCATCACGTTCACGAACTCGACCAGCATCTTTTGTACTACCTTGGAGCATGGATTCATCTCCTCTCCATC
This sequence comes from Ottelia alismoides, assembly GCA_037367405.1. Classification (NCBI taxonomy): domain Eukaryota; kingdom Viridiplantae; phylum Streptophyta; class Magnoliopsida; order Alismatales; family Hydrocharitaceae; genus Ottelia; species Ottelia alismoides. The sequence continues at coordinate 119,060 of JAZKJV010011780.1, read as the reverse complement.
TTCTTCGACATGTACCGTATCTACTACCTTGTACTACGTTGTCTCCCTTTCTTTAGCCCGTTGCAAATACTTGCATCGCAGACATGGTTCAAGCATGTCCCTTCTTCTTGATAGCCGAAGTAGGGGCTACTCCAACTATAAAGAAAACTCCTCCTAATAAGGACCACAAATGCTTTTATCTTCTTTAAGAGATCGACTCCCAAAATGACTTGGAAGTCATCAAGAGGTACCACGAGGAAGCATACCTTTCTCTGCTAATCACCCAACTGGATGTTGCAATTTGCCATACCTTCAATTTGTAGTGACTCGAAGTTGAAAACTTCACATGACACCGACTCTTCTCCATGGGAACTCCCAAGCTCTCGAACTCCTTGTTGGAGAGAAAGTTGTGCGTTGATTTAGCATTTATCATGGCTGAAAGGGTCTTCTTGTGTACCACAACAATGAAGTTTACAAAACTCTGGATCTTCATGATCCACCTCTATCTCTGACTCGTTTCCCGACTTCAGTGGACCCACATGGATATTTCACAACTTGATGTTCGTCATGTGTACCTCCTCTTAGGATTTCTCCTCCATCGTCGTGGAGGTCAACTTTTCTCGCTTCGAGTACTCCCACGTCCAATGTGGCCCGTCACAAATGAAGAGACCCTTCCCCTTATGTTCCTCAGCCTTCTTGGAGGATTCTGCTCCATCCCTCGATATCTCAGCCTTACTAGTTTTCTTGGACTTTCTCTCGCTCTTTTTCTTCAGGCATGCTCTTCACCTTCTCGATCTCCTTTTTGATGGTGGGTTGGACTTTATAGTCGACCAACACATATGTTGTAGTGATGGTTGTTTGGAGGTCCTTCACCCCTTGCCTTCTAAGCTCCGCCTGAGAACAATTCTAGAGACCCGCCATAAAGTTAAAGAGTTTTTCTTCTTAAGACATATCTTTGATGTCTAGCAACAAAGATGAGAACTACCTCATGTGCTCTTGTATAGTTCCTTTTTGCTTCAGCCTTCAGAGTGCTTCCCTCGCTACCCAAGTACGTTGTTGTGTAGAAACTTCTCCTTCAGCTCCTTTACCAACTCATCTCAAGATGAGATGTCTTCTCTTCCTTCATATGTACATCTCATCCATCATAGCTTTGCATGGTCTGACAAGTACATCGCTGCCAAGGATATCTTCTCCATCTTATTAGTCTTGACAGCCTTGAAATACCTCCATACCCCATAAATAATTCTCCAAGTCTTTAGCATACCATGTACTTGAGAAGGACTTGGGTTCTGGGACCTTTGACCTTCATGCATTATTGGATCCTCCACAATTCATGATCGCATTCTCTATGATGGAGAGTTCTTCATACAACTCCTACAACAGGGCCTCAAGCTGCTCTAGCTTTCCCCAAGCACCTTCACTACGTCAGTTGAACGCGGATTCCCGCCATTGACGTCTGATGTTCCTATGCTCGCCTCATCCTCCAAAGGATCTAATTAGTGTACATGAGTATCCAATGTAGACTGGATCTCCACCCCCAACTCCTTCTAAGGCAATAGTGCGATCACTGTTGTTGGATGTCATTTCCTAAGTTTTGGTACCTGTTGTCACAAGGAATTTCAACATAGATTTTTGAGACAAACTTGTGTGGCATTAGCTCCTCGCAAGCTAACTAACCTTTACCTAAGCATGTAGATGTACACAGGCACACCGAATAATCACACCGCTTGAACACTTGAACACGTAAGCACTCAAATACACAAGGACACATGAGTAATAACACTAAGCTTCTCTGTGTTATTAGCTAGAGACTCTCTCAAGTGCGTTATTTACAAATGAGCCCTACCCCCTCCTTATATACACAAGCATGAGGTGTACGAAGGGACATCATTCTTACATGCACAATGAATGTAATGACTATTCGTCTTTTTGTAGAGACCCTTCACCTTACGAGATAACTCTTCACATGCCATGACTTTTCATCTTCCATGTAATCCCATCGCCTTCTGCAACCTTTGTCACGTCACTCACTCCGTCAGCATGCCATGTCATCTGTCATGTCATCTTGCCACATCATCAATGGGCCCTACGCTCCTACATAAGATTTTACAGCTTTGCTCTTTCAAGTGTCACCGAACACTTTTGTTGTGATAAAGGGAACTCTCGGCCACCAGACCCTCATACGATAAGCCCCCATACTTAGTTATTCGTGCGTTAAGGCAAAGTCCTCCAGAACTTCATCGTTTGGCCATTGAACCGCACAGACGTGCGGTAACCGGTCTTGCACACTATTCCTATATCTCAAACTCGAGGGTGTTACAAAACCCATCACACATTTTGAGAATTCAAAAAAAAAAACACGTCTGTGAATGTCGTTAATGTAAATAAGAGGAGAGGACTATAAGTTATAGGGCAATTATGCGAAGTCCACAATAGGATTCGAACAATGATCTTTAAAAAAGGATATAAAGGAGATTAGTGTGGACATAACTAAAACAAGTGATAAAATGGTAGAATTGAATGACAATTTCTAAAATGGTCAACTATGAGAATCTTAGTAATAAGAAATATAGGACAACTATGCCAATTATGAAAAGTCCCAGTATGCATGCCATTTATCTTATTGGTTATTAACTATATAAATGTCCATGCTAAAACATTGCACATTGCATGCTTCACACGATATCTTCATCATTTCTATTAAAAAAGCATACTCTATCAAGACAACTACTAACAAATAGGAGCATTAACAAAGCATTTTCATACCAAAACATTCCTATAGATAACTATATAAAAGAAAGTATTTTTTTATAACAATGCATTTCCACTAACAAAGAATATCATACACACTTTTATAAAACAAATCTCCTCTATTATGCTTTTCTTTTAATAAATTTATTAACAAGCAGCGATCTGCAGTAGCCAAGGCCGACATATTATCATAAATTCATACAAGGATAGCAAAGCTTAACCGAAATAATGATTAAACATGAGAAGGAAAGACTAATATTGTTCACATCAATATGAGAAAGACAAAGCATTTACCTCTTCAGGTTATACAAATCTTTTCTCAAGAAATGGACAACAAGCAAAAATAGTTTGGCATGTTCAAAAGCCAATATTAAACAACATTCAACATAAGCTACATTAATAATAAAAAATTATAACTATAGAAAATTGGCAACAATCAACATAGCAATATATCGAAATTTGAATGAAAGCGATCATAACCGCATTGTTAAATGCACTCGTGGAGAAGCATAGGTACGGAGAACATACGATGATGAATCCTTCAAATTGTGCCCATGCTAGTATTGAGCCTGAAGATGATCGGAGTAGAGGTATGTAGAAGGGAGGATAATCGTGATTATCATGTAGATGATGGGCCATTCAAGGTCATTTTATGTGATGTAGGTAAAGGGTAAATGTACATTTCACAATCCAAAATGACGTGTAAATATGCAGAAATCACCTTGCAATAATAGGTGTAGCAGCCTTAAAGCTCACATGCATGATTGTTCAAGCATCGACCATGGTGCATCTTTCACCAAGCAAGTAAAAATACTAACGACGACTGCGCCTTCGTGCATAGGAGGCCCAATAGACCACGCAACATGTAACCTATCGTATGTCAAAAAATATGGCATGTACCTCATTCCCGAAAAGTTCATCTACGTCGGATAGCTCATTGCACCAAAAATAAATGGTCGAAGGGGAAGATGAGAAGGTCATCGATGCCTACTTTATGAAGAGGACAACGAGAAGGAAACCATCGACATGAGGGAAGAGGTGACGACGAGAAGACAACAACCTAGAGGGAGAGGACTAACATGATTGTCGATGAAACCCTATCCCTTAGGCGGTAATGAAACACATGAGGGGTCCTCTATTCTCCCAAGATTGCACTATATTAGGTGCAAAGCTCCTATTCCACTTGTAAATCTGCAATCCAACAACCCCTTAAATGGAACATGCTTTTGATTTTTCAATTTAATGATCGTCGTCTAAATGTCACCATGAAGTGAGCCATCATTATCCAATCGTATACATGTACATGTCTCGTGATATGCTCTTCAATTCATCCATGTAGGTTAGTACTTCAAGCAAGGTTCTCGCTAACGGTCAATGTGATAAGAGAGCTACATAGTAAACATAGCCAACTTTGTGAGGGCGACAATAGAAATACAAAGTATATAAGTGTAGCAAAATTATGAAAATCACAAAACATCCGCACACCACTACTTGAATAATAAAATTTTGAGCAGTGTTATGAGATTTTTAATTCAATTAGTAAACATAGAGCATGATGACTATGAGTATTCACAGAAATACTTCCAAAAGACTTAGAGAGATTAAAACACTTCACCCCTTTAGACATTTTACACTACTTAGACGAGAGGACAAATCGGTTATGGAGAGAACTTAACGTTTAAAAGTCCATGACTTAGAGTGTAGGAATTGAACTGTTGTCATGTAAAATGATGGATCATGCACATCGATGTATTTGAGGTTCGCAAAGAGCTGGTTGACTCGAAGAGCAGCTAACCATCATCTTAAGAATTCTAACTTGAAGAGAAACTGTTCCAATTATGTACTCGAAGTCTCCAATTTACATATTTGCCTTTAGAAAGGAATACATGTATTGAGAATGCAACTAAGGCACTTGTAAGAAATCCATAATAGGATTTGATAAAGACACTTAAATTAAAAGAGGATATAAAGGTGACCCGTATACATGTAACCAAGTCAAGTAATAAAACTATATAATGAAAGATATTCACTAAAATACATAATATCATTTATGTAAGTAATAATAAATATATGACAACATGTTGTAACCAATTACGAAAAGTGTCTATCAAGCATTTCATTCATCTTCTTTATTAGTAACGTGAGGTTATTGCTAAAACATTGCACATTGCATGCTATACACAATATCTTCATCATTTCTGGTAAGAATACTATGAGAAGATAAGTACTAACATATATCACTATTGACACAATACTTCAATAACAAAGCATATCTATAATAAAAAAGACATTTCTATATACTATACAAAGTAAAACTAATAACACAACTACGGACATGAATGCATTTTTACAACAAACCATTTCTACTAATAAATTGCAACATGTAGTTCTATTGCCAAAGTATTTCTATTATGTTTTTCTATTTATAAACCATAACTACATAAAGCATTTCTATTTACAAAATAGTGGCATATAACAACAATAATCAACATATTTTCACCTATAAGGACAACATGCTTAACCAAGAAAAAAAATGAGAAGCGAATACTAATATGATTTACAACAAATGTCAGAAAGACAAAGCATTTGCCTCTTGAGATCATCAACGTTATATACAAGAACATGGCAACAAGAAGGAAACCATCTGCGAGATGAAGGTGTCGGGGGTGAGAAGACAACAACCAGAGAGAGAGAGAGGGCCAACATGATTTGCGATGAAATCATATCACTTAGGCAGGGAAGAAGAAACACACAAGGGGTCCGGTACTGTCCCAAGATTGTGCTATACTATGACAAAGCTCCTATCCCACTTGCTAAACTGCAGTGGAATGACACCTTAAATAGACCATAGTTTCAATTTTACAACTTAAACGATTGTCGTCGAGGTGGCACCATGATGTGATATGTCGTTATCGACCTGTATTTGTACACATGTCTCATGATATGCTCTTTAACTCATCCATGTAGCACCGTGACACGATCTGTCGTTATCTACCTGTATTCGTATATACGTCTCATGATATGCTCTTTAACTCATCCGTGTAGGTCAGTAGTTGGTAACTCTAGTGTGGTTCGCATTAACGGTCGATATGACAAGAAGGCTACATAGTAAACAACATAACCAACTTTGTGAGCGTGACAATTGGAATTCAAAATGTACAGGGGGTTAGTTGTAATTAGCAAACCAAGCATAGGTATGTGTAAATATCCCCGAAAAGTTCCAAATTATCCCTTTGTCTTTTTTTTGCAAAGAAAAGAAAATGAAAACGATCACACTTAGTGGCCAATCATGACCTTACATTCCACATTCCACCCAATCCGAGGGATCTCCACCGCCCAACCTGTCACGTGGCATCGCTCCCTCTTTACGCGCACCTGAAGCCGCCAATCAAAGCAAACACCCTCCTACTCCCTTTATTTTCCTTTTTCTCCCTTTATTTATTCCTCTCCTTTATTTTTTAATTTTCCAAAAATATAACAGAGAAAAAAGAGAGGGAGCCCTCGTTAGAAGGAGAGATTTCTCGTGCTAACCTTTCAGCTTTTGCTTTCGATCCTCTGCCGCCCTATAGGGATTAGGGTTCGATGAGAGAAAGAGGGAGCTCGAATCGAGATCGCAGCGATTGACGGCGGGTGATCCATTTAAGGCCCGGTATTTTCGATTTTATATCTTTTCTGCTTTCTTCTCGGATAGATTGATGGATTCGGTGATACTCCTCTGTTATTTGAACGGTTTTCGATTCGTTTAGGGTTTTTCTAGGGTTTGACCATGTGGAATGGAGCTATGTGTATGAATGTAGGGTTTGCGGTTCGATGCTATATCTTAATGGGATGTCTACAGAATCTGTAGCTCCACTTTGTGGGAATGGCGCGTTGTTGATCGGTTGGAACTCGTGAAAGTTAACAGTACGTTTGTTTGCTTTAGACTTTTTTTGCTGTAAAAAAAGTTTTGTTTTAGAGGGTTTTGATTAGGAAATTCTTAATGTAACTTTTGCGAGTTCTGTAATTAGGTGATCAGTTGGTAGTTGGGGAATGCGGACGAGATCCTGTCCATTTCTGTTAGCAAAGCCGTAATAAATGTAGGTTATTCCCATTATCGGGGGAGACTCAGTCACTCCGGAGCTTGAGTTGTTGTGGGCTGTGGTTTTTGAATGTATGCAAGACATTTATTATGAAGTTTTCATTGCAAATGGATGTTTGTAGAGTCGATTTCTCGCATTTGGAACATTTAGTTAGCACTTAGCAGTTCCTTAATTTATTTGTTGAAATTACATCAAATTCTGAGTACTCGAGTTGGTGCTTCTTCCCTTTTAAATTCACACTTTGTTTTAGGTCCTACATGCTTTTAAAACATCAAGATTATATTATAAGAGGATGCATACAGTGGACTCTTTTTAATTGAGATAGTTAATGGGAATTGCATGTCATGCGGTTGCAATTCATGTGAACCTGTGATCGGTTTCCTTATAAGTGAATCTACTGATTTTTTTATTCCAATATTTTGATTTATATTTGCAGGATTAATTTCATTCCGCCCTTGCCTCTTCTTGCACATAGTAGGCATTGAAATGAAACCTAACGTAACTATAGCTAGAAATCAAAGATCAAATCATATCCAAGCAGAGGGATCAAATTGGATCTTTATTGTAGGCGGTGCATTGTTAAGTACCCTCTCTATAAGGATTGGATGCAGATTAAAACAAGCTTATGATGGAAAACGACTAGACGATAGCCGTGATGGCTTTCCAGGTTTAGATTTATCCATGTTTTAAAATATAAGAACCGTTTGAGGTACATATGTCTTAGGGATTTGGTTCTCTATGTGTAGGAGTTGGGAAATGCAAAGCAAGGAGATCAGAAGCTTGCCGATTGCATGCTCATTTGTGTTCCTCTGAAGAAGAGGCTGAAAATAGTTGTTGCCAGTGGCCACCTGGTATGCTTATGCTTGTTACTTTAAATGTTTCATTCATTCTATCACCTTAATAAAAATGAAAGTTATAGCTTGCATTTGCATAGGTTTGTCACTTCAAAATTTTTATTGATTTTGTCACCTTAGTAAACACGGAAGTTCTAGCATACACTATTTGGAAGAAACATGATAATCTTAATCATCAGTGTCCGTGCTTTTTCTCTCATTGTTCCCACTTTTTTGAGGCAAAAGAGGGGCATGCACCTACATAGTACATCCCCAAAAAATACTCACTGTTGAAGACACCCGACAAGAGGTGACTTAATTGAAATCTCTTGTATAGACTCAGTGCTTTTTTTGAATTCATGGATCCTTGCAATGGTACACACTTAAATGGTCTGGTGGTAGTGCAGTGCGCATACCGCCCAATAGACCACGGTTCGAATCCCCCCTTGTTGGGGTTGCATTAGGTAGTTGACATCCAACATAAAAAATAGTCGAGTCTTTCAACATGGATTTGAGCGAGAATCCATGTAGCGGACCCTACTTATAGTGGGAGAATGCTTTGCCATCTTTTATGGATCCGTGCAAAATGGCCTTTCCTTTGGGTAGTTATAAATTATCATTCGGCATACTGTTTTTACTTTCTTCCATCTTACGGATCCTAAATCCATTGGGAACCCAATTAGCGAAAGTTATCTGTACATACTTCTTATCATGTTTAGAAGTTACTTTTTTTCAATGGGTTTCCAAATGAATCTCAGATGTTTCACCACCTATATGCTAGCAAAGCTGATCAAGCATTTATATCAATTGTAAATCCACATCCAATATATTGTTACACAACTCTTGGCAAGAAGCATGAAACACTTGCAACTTTACTATTGTATTAAATTGGAAAAAGTTAACTTCTTGAGGTCAGTAGTCATCCGCATAAAAGCTATTTATTGCTTTAATGCTTAGAGTTACCCAGTAATTGGGGGAGAAACTGTATCAGCTACATTCAGCTCGAGTTGACACCCAACATGACGACAATGATAAAATCTGAACATTACATTTCATGGTGGCATCTCAACTTGTGAAATATAATACAATTATTTGGTCACCGTAAGGACCGAATTGCTGCAGCACCAATTGGGTATTATCATCCCTGGCTCGAAATTTTGGCAAAATCCATCGGAATTTTGGTTTCACTGACTTTGTCGAAATCGAAAACCAATACCATAATTGGGCATGGGCTTCTGCATTTTCATGATTTTGACTGAAATGGGTAAAATATAGGCGACATGTCGCCGATATTTCTGTTTCCCCAAGTCACCAATATGCTAGTGAAATCTACATTTGAGGCCTTGTTATCGCCACTATAACCTTGTCCAGTGTGAAGAAAAGGAAAGAGCTTCCCCAGCCATAGCACTCCTGATGCTAACCCTGTTTTTCAAAAGGATGAAGGTAGTCCACATCCTCTTGATCCAAACCAAGGTAGTTAGATGAATGGAAGATGGAGAGATTAAAGGAGGTGACAGGAAGAAGGAAGAAAAAAATTGTGTGTGGTTTTGAGGAAGCATGAAGATGCATGAGAGGGAAGGGGGATAGGTGGAGCTCACTCCATGGATATTAGGGTTACTCAAACTCAAACTTGTTATCATTCTCATAATTTCTTATGTAGAGAAAAATTGTTATCCCAATAAAAGGACCCCATAAAGAAATTAAGATAAGAAAACTTACAAATTAACCCCTAATCTGAATAAAACCACTGAAACTCCATGCTAAAACAAAACTCATGCTCATACAAAATAAAAAGGTTAAACATACTCTAAATGAAGCAAACTTACTAACTGGATATTGATGATTCAAAATCATCTATCGTTGTGGCTTGCAATGGAACTGCACAATTTTCTCTGAAACACCTTTTTCACCGTTTTTCTAATCTCAGCAGACAGTATTTTGGTTTTTAAAGGTTCCTTGATCTTTCAAACCATCGTTTAGATGAGTCATACATGCAGCAGACAGAGAAGCCACCAGCTGCTCCCAAGCATGTAACTCACGACAGATTAGATGGGCGCAATCGAATTGCTCTAATAATTGCAGGAACTTCTTAGTTGTTATTGTAATGAGCTTCTTAACATAGTCATCCATCCTGCACACTCCTTCCCTTCCCAGCAATCTATAGAATATTTCCTACAATCCCTCATCAATGGCAATTATCCAGGGTACTTCCCTCCCACGTTGCCCTCACCCATCTTCAAACCACATGGGCCACAATAGATGTTCCCAACACAAAGACCGCATTTGCAGTATAAGTGGCATCTTCTTCCATCTCAAAGCAGTGTCTGCTAAATTTCGGCAAAATTTCGCAGAAATTCCGGTTTCGACACTCCATTAAAATCGAATCAAAATCTCGATATGGACCCTTAACAAATCTAGGCCGATTTTGGCCGAAATTGGCGAATTTTCGACGAAGTTTTAAAATTGTTTCGTGTTTTCGCCATCTCGAATCGAAATCGAAATCGGGATTTAAAAACTTATCTCAAAGTATGACATAACTTATACCACATTCTACAAAGACCATTAGCCATCCTGATCAACTTGATTGCACACTTAGTCAACAAGGCTTCCTTTGGTTCTTTACAGGCCAGGAAGACAATTATTTTAATTTCAGTCCATGCATGGTTCATGGAAATAATTCGATGATTTATACGTATAATGAATAAAGACAAAGAGGATTGTGGAGATTACGAATGGAAATAGATAGTAGTCTGATTGATTGAAGACATCACAATCCAGGTATCAGCTAATTGTACCTGTATTTTTGACAGGATCGGTGACCTTTAGTGATCATCCTTTGGATTTTTTAAAAAAGTACCTCTGTACTGGAATGCATGAAACTGCATGTGTTGGGGGTAGAATGATAACGGCTATGATTTGGTCTTGTAGTGATACTGCAAAATTATCCACTCGAGTTTGCACTGGAGTTATGAGGAAGACATGTAAAGTGATCTGGTGAGAATTTCGAAGAGAAAGAGGAAGCCTTATGATGCGGATTGGTTTTCGGCGACGGCGAAAAATGAAATATTTGACGGTGGATTTTGGTGAAGAAAATGGAGGGATTGAGAATAGAATGGAGGGGTTGAGAGAAGAAGCTCGTCGGGAACACGAGGGGTTTGGAGAAGAGAATCGCGGAGATCGCGTAGGGGAAGAGAGAAGAGACTCGTCGGGAATACGAGGGGTTTGGGAGAAGAAGAATACGTGTAGATCACGCGGTGAGAAGGAGAGAGAGGGGAGAGGAGAGAGAGATAAATCTCTATTTTATCACATCTTGAACTTCCTAAACAACTAGTCTATCATCCCTTTATATAGGAGGGATGAGATTACAAAAATAGAAACTCAAATTCAAATTCAAACTAATTATCCTAATTTGACTCTAACCGACTAATTTGAAATTCAAATTGAAACTAACTACTTTAGAGATCACACACGATCTCTTATTTTAAAAATAAAATTACGACGACTCAAAATAAACGTAAATAAAATTAACGGATAAAAATTAAATAAATGCAGCCCTATATTTCCATTTCACGCTGCATCAACTCTCCTCCGCTTAAAAAAATTCGTCTCCCGACGAATTGCTTGATCTTCGGGCTGTTGATGGAGAATTTCCTCATGGCTTGTTGGTCGAATCTCCCAATTTCACTCCGACGAACGATGGTGTTTCGTCGTGTGTCGGCGCGAATGTCTGGATGGATCGTCAGATCGTGAGGACGATCTGTAGGCCATGCTCTGATACCAGTTGATGCGGATTGGTTTTCGGCGACGGCGAAAAATGAAATATTTGACGGTGGATTTTGGTGAAGAAAATGGAGGGATTGAGAATAGAATGGAGGGGTTGAGAGAAGAAGCTCGTCGGGAACACGAGGGGTTTGGAGAAGAGAATCGCGGAGATCGCGTAGGGGAAGAGAGAAGAGACTCGTCGGGAATACGAGGGGTTTGGGAGAAGAAGAATACGTGTAGATCACGCGGTGAGAAGGAGAGAGAGGGGAGAGGAGAGAGAGATAAATCTCTATTTTATCACATCTTGAACTTCCTAAACAACTAGTCTATCATCCCTTTATATAGGAGGGATGAGATTACAAAAATAGAAACTCAAATTCAAATTCAAACTAATTATCCTAATTTGACTCTAACCGACTAATTTGAAATTCAAATTGAAACTAACTACTTTAGAGATCACACACGATCTCTTATTTTAAAAATAAAATTACGACGACTCAAAATAAACGTAAATAAAATTAACGGATAAAAATTAAATAAATGCAGCCCTATATTTCCATTTCACGCTGCATCAACTCTCCTCCGCTTAAAAAAATTCGTCTCCCGACGAATTGCTTGATCTTCGGGCTGTTGATGGAGAATTTCCTCATGGCTTGTTGGTCGAATCTCCCAATTTCACTCCGACGAACGATGGTGTTTCGTCGTGTGTCGGCGCGAATGTCTGGATGGATCGTCAGATCGTGAGGACGATCTGTAGGCCATGCTCTGATACCAGTTGATGCGGATTGGTTTTCGGCGACGGCGAAAAATGAAATATTTGACGGTGGATTTTGGTGAAGAAAATGGAGGGATTGAGAATAGAATGGAGGGGTTGAGAGAAGAAGCTCGTCGGGAACACGAGGGGTTTGGAGAAGAGAATCGCGGAGATCGCGTAGGGGAAAGAGAGAAGAGACTCGTCGGGAATACGAGGGGTTTGGGAGAAGAAGAATACGTGTAGATCACGCGGTGAGAAGGAGAGAGAGGGGAGAGGAGAGAGAGATAAATCTCTATTTTATCACATCTTGAACTTCCTAAACAACTAGTCTATCATCCCTTTATATAGGAGGGATGAGATTACAAAAATAGAAACTCAAATTCAAATTCAAACTAATTATCCTAATTTGACTCTAACCGACTAATTTGAAATTCAAATTGAAACTAACTACTTTAGAGATCACACACGATCTCTTATTTTAAAAATAAAATTACGACGACTCAAAATAAACATAAATAAAATTAACGGATAAAAATTAAATAAATGCAGCCCTATATTTCCATTTCACGCTGCATCAGAAGCAGAAGCATTCTAGTGCATCATATCATATTGTTTCTCAGGTGCCGTTCAATCGACTTACAAGCGAATTCAGGCGTTTTGTTGTTGCTATGTCTATTGTACACATCCCACGGAATTATCAAGAGGCCTTGAAAGATAGTCAATGGCGCAAAGCCATGGATGAGAAGATGGCCGCTTTACAGTCCCAAGGTACTTGGACCTCGGGACCCACCCCTAGTGGATCGTTTGTTGTGAGTTGCAAGTGGGTATTTACTGTGAAGTATCATGCAGATGGGAGTCTTGACAGGTACAAGGTCAGATTAGTGGCACGAGGTTTTACTCAGACATATGGGGTGGGATTATCTGGACACCTTCTCTCTCATGTTGCTCTACATTCTACCCTACGGGTTCTCTTCACCGTTGCAATGGTACGTGATTGGCCTTTACTCCAGCTTGATGTTAAAAATGCTTTCTTGTAAGGTGATCTTCAGGAAGAGGTTTACATGCAGCAGCCTCTGAGGTTTGCTGCTAGGGAGAGTGCCAGCAGGTGCGTAGACTCCATAAGGCAATATATGGCCTTAAGCAAAGCCCAAGAGCTTGGTTTCAAAAGCTCTCAGATCTGTTTCAAGAGCAAGGATTCAGAAGGTCGACTACAGATCATTCTCTCTTTGTGCAGAAAACCTTGGTTCAGTGGTTGTTATGGTATATGTTAGTGACATGCTGATTATAGGAGATGATATTCAAGGGATAAAAAGGGCGGAAAGAATTTTTTAGCAGAGAATTCGTCACCAAATATCTTGCATCCTAAGATACTTTCTGGGGTTAGAATTTGCCAGGAATCAGCAGGGTCTTGTGATGACCCAAAGAAAGTATGTCACTGACATGCTAAGTGAGACAGGCATGCTTGGATGTCGACATGCTAATACACTTATGGATCCAAGCATGAGACCGTATGATGATGATACAGATGAGGTCGACAAGAGAAGGTATAGAGAGCTAGTAGAAAAGCTTCTCTATGTAACCATTACTAGACCTGACATCTCGTTTGCAGTCAGTCGAGTTAGTCAGTTTATGGAGAAACCGCGCCAGGTACATATGGAAGTTATACATATGATATTATGATATCTAAAATCATCACCAGGTGCAGGATTGTTATTCAGGAAAGGTGGAGATATTACTATTTCAGCCTGCGCAAGTGCAGGCTATGGAGGGTGCCTTAAGGACAGGAAGTCCACGTCAGGCTTTGCTATATTTGTTGGAGATTCAATTGTTTCTTGGAAAAGTAAGAAACGGACTGTGGTGGTCAGATCTAGTGCGGCAATCGAGTATAGAGCTATGGCACAAGCAAGTATAGAAATGATGTGGGTTCAAGCAGTACTAGCAGATCTATACATAGATGTGCCTCTTTCTATGCAACTGAAATGTGACAATCAGGTTGCTCTATTCATAGCAAACAATCCTACATTCCATGAAAGAATGAAACCCATTGAAGTTGACTACCACTATATACGAGACATAGTTCAGAAAGAATTTATTTCTACTTCTCATGTCAGCTCCGGAAATCAAACAGCAAGCATTTTCACCAAGGCATTGCTCAGAGGACCATTCCAGAAGTGTTCATCCAAGCTGGGCATGATTGATATCTATGCTCCATCTTGAGGAGTGTAGAGATATGTTTATGTTTTTATGTTTATTTTATATTCTTCGTCTTCTGTCTGTCTTGTGTAATTTACCCATGGATCTCTCCTCTATATAAGAGAGCTTAGGGTTCCTTGGAATAATATGTCTCTTATCTTTCCCAACAATTATGTTATAAGTTCAAACTGAGATACATGTTACATCTTAAGAAATTTATGGGAACTCAAGTATCATGAAACATCATACAATATTATTGCAGGATATATTGTGAGACAAGGTTCACAGGGAAATGAAAGATGTATCTCGTTAGAATTTAACAAAATAAATATAAACTAGTGTATCTAGTGGTATATGTTGGAGTTAAAACTTAAAACAATAAAGTAGCCAGCATAAGAGCATGGTCACCGAGCAAACATTGTGGTAAGGCAAACTCAAGGTGATGCAACGTGACCCCAAATTATAGGGCCACATTTATCTAATTAAATAGTAATCAATTTTATTTATGTTTTTAGCGGTCGTATTGGTCTAATTAAATAATTGAGATCGTCTGTGATCTCAACGTTTATTTCGTAGAGTTTAAATGTAATTTGAGTCAATTAAATAATTTAGAGTCCAATTAAGGTAATTAGAGGTCAATTAGGATAAAATTAGTTGTTAATTTTGATTTATTTACTATTTTTGTAAACCCTCTCTCCTATATAAAGAGAGGGTAGCCCATTGTTTTAGTCAGTCAAGTATGAATTAAAATTGAGTTTATCTCAATATCTCCCTCTATCTCTCCCTTCTCCCCCACGTGATCTCCACGGTTCTCTTCTTCAACCCCTCGTTACCGACGAGATTTCTCTTCTCAATCCCTCCATTTCTTCACCAATATTCCACCGCCAAGTTATTTTAATTTTATCGTCTACGCCGGAAGTCGTTTGCATCATTTGGTATCAGAGCATGGCATTTAGATCGTCCTCACGATCTAACGATCCGTCCCGATGCTCGCAGCGACATCATCGTTCGTCCGAACAAACACGACGAGCCATCTCCACCATCGATGCCACCTTCAAGGAGACGGGGGACATGATACATGACTTGCAGAACAACCTCCAGTCCATGTCTCGGAACTTAATGGCCTACTTTGAGGCCTACCGCGACGCCCAATCGAAGCCGCCAACCTCCGAAACCGTTGTCGTGAGTTTTGACGACGAAAAACTCGCCGTGGAAGCCGATCAAGCTGCTGTCCAGCACCTTCCAGGCCCGATCTCACCACCAGAACTGCTTCCATCGACCCTTCTGACCGTCCCGACGTCGCCCAAACCACCCCAGGTAACCCGCCTGCCTGCCTCTTCACCCACAACCCCCGTCCCGGACCCTTCCGCACCACCAATACCACCCGCTGCCCTTGCTGTCTCCACCCCAACCCAGCCCCCATACCGCGCCGGCACCCTCCCCCACCCCCGTAAAGCCGACAACGCCGCCATCTCGCCCCCAGCGCCCGCACGCCCCCTCCAACACGCCGCCAACGCCCCTCACATCCCTCGCCACCTACCACGCCCCTGCGACCACCTCTCCAAGCCGCTCGAGACCCTCCGCCTCCCCCTCGCGCGACTCGGTGCGCCTCACCACACCGCCCCACCAAACCCGGTATGTCCCCCCCCCCAACAGTCAGCAGAGAAACCTCCTGCGCCCGCTGCCCCACCCCCGACCTGCGCCTCACGCCTTGCCTTTCCTCCAGCCGCCGCCACCGCCGCTGAAAGGCCACCTGCACCTGCGCCGAATTATGGGTCCCCATCGGGGCAAAATACACGGGCGAACCCTAACGGGAGCCCGAAGGAGACGGGATGCAAATCCCACGACTGTGGGGACTGGAGATCATTTGGAGAAACTTGCAAAAGTAATTCCTATAAATCCCATATTTCAATCGCAACCCCTAACAGGGATTCTAGTGGGGGTGGAATATTTTGGAAAATTTTCAGGCAGCCCCCTCCTCACAAGATAATTTACCGAAAGGACCAAGTACATGGTCAGTCATGCTATGTAGTCATTGAAGGGATATTTTGGAGAAATTACAAGGCCGAACCCCCTGAAAATCCTATTTGCAGAAAGGCCCAAATTAGTGGTAAGTTAAGGAAGATGGGTTGGAGACGAAAATTGCGGGAACACCCTCCAATTGAGAAGAACTACAAACGTAATGTTGAAAGGGACCTAATCGGCGGAAATTGAAGCTGCAACTCGAGGATGACTTCTCCAACGACGCGCCTACATCAAGCAATTCGTCAGGAGCCGAATTTTTAAAGCGGTGGAGAGTTGATGCAGCGTGACCCCAAATTATAGGGCCACATTTATCTAATTAAATAGTAATCAATTTTATTTACGTTTTTAGCGGTCGTATTGGTCTAATTAAATAATTGAGATCGTCTGTGATCTCAACGTTTATTTCGTAGAGTTTAAATGTAATTTGGGTCAATTAAATAATTTAGAGTCCAATTAAGGTAATTAGATGTCAATTAGGATAAAATTAGTTGTTAATTTTGATTTATTTACTATTTTTGTAAACCCTCTCTCCTATATAAAGAGAGGGTAGCCCATTGTTTTAGTCAGTCAAGTATGAATTAAAATTGAGTTTATCTCAATATCTCCCTCTATCTCTCCCTTCTCCCCCACGTGATCTCCACGGTTCTCTTCTTCAACCCCTCGTTACCGACGAGATTTCTCTTCTCAATCTCTCCATTTCTTCACCAATATTCCACCGCCAAGTTATTTTAATTTTATCGTCTACGCCGGAAGTCGTTTGCATCAGCTTCCTAATAGCAATGTACACATCAAGATCACTAGGTGATTGTTGCCTTATTTTTGCGTATTCACATGGATCACACGTGCTTGTTGCTGGTGACCCTCTATCTATTTTTACGTAATAGGCAACTGAGGGAGGCGAGCATGCATGTCGGATGGTGCTCACTTGATAATGAGTTTAGGGAACGTGCGCTTTCCACAGGTGCATATGACTGACCTACATTCCTCCTTTTGGTTTATATGTGTGTTCCCTGTTGTATATCCAACCTTCTAGGAGAAAACATGGTGGGTAGAGAGGATTTTCTAGCATTATGCATTATAAATAGGTGAGCGAAAACAAATAAATTCATAAATATTTTTTATATTAATTTTTTATGTCAATATATCATTTCAGTCAATATTTTCGAACTGCACAACCTTCTCATTTAACGAATCCAATGGTATGCATTTTAAATAGGAGGGGGAATGCAAACAGGCTCGTAACATGGACCAATATATCCGACATGCTAATTTTCTGAAGAAATATGATTTTATTGTTTATTGCAAGAAGTTTATATAATGGATTTGTTCTTGTTTCTTATTCCATTCTGAAGCCTTTTTGTTATTTGTTTGTTGTATGAAGGGGAAACAATCCAGGATGCCACCCGCTTCCATTTTCATTTGTTGTCTAAGGGGAAACAATGGGGGATACCAGTTGCTACAGATGGACTGAAATTTATAATTGCCATTAACTTGCATCTCACCAAGTAATATCCTACGTGATATCCCAATTGACAAACTGAAATCTTCATTTAACTTGCAAATCCAAATCAATAAAAGCATATTTCCATGCAGGGAAACATCATAATAGAAGTCAAACTTTAACTAGATGATTTCCTTTTAAAGAATGCATTATTATCTCCTCAAAATGTGCATCTATATTTTAAACGATAGAGAACACAATTCTGCTTTTTTTTCGGTACAAGTGTTTGTAAAGTTTGGGTTTCTTGGAAAGATATGGAATTCATAATGGTCCTCTTCCAATGAAAGAAAAAAATCAGAAACGATCCTTTTTCTTGATGACAAAACTGCAGGAGTTCATCCAAATATATATCGCTCCGTAAGTTGTAAATCCTCAAGTATCATTATATATGCAATAATTCCTAGTCATTAAGATGTGTTGTAAATCAAGCAAGAATATCTGTTGCTTGTGCTCATAATATTTAAGTTTATAGGTGCATGTTCAAGTTCTCCAAAAAAGTTTCACCCATGCTCATTTATGCAGTCTCCATTACTCCCTGTTGTATTACCTCTAGAAAGAAAAATCTAATGGCTCTATTTGGCTTGTCAAGGGCATTCTGAATATGCTTCTTGGTTAGGAATGCCTACAAGTAAAGTGGTCACAGAAAGGACGTCGACCAGCCCAGAAGTGGAGGATGGTGAGCCTTCCCTTCCACTAGTAATAATCCCCTCCAGAGAGACCAACAAAGAAAACAGCTGTGAGAAGTGGATTCCATCACCTGAGCATATAGAGTTCCCTCAGCAGAGACCCTTTCATCATTCAAATAGCTCAGAATCCCCTTGCATCTCCGAGTCCGGCTCAGATATGCTCAATAAACGTGAAGTCGTATATAAGCTTCGACAGCAGCTTAAAAGACGTGATGAAATGATAATGGAGATGCAGGCTCGGATATCAGACCTCGAAAGCTCGTTGAATTCCCAGATGTCTCATTCGCTCCATTTGCAATCCCAACTTGATTCAGCAAACAAAGAATTGTTCGAGTCAGAGAGAGAAATCCAACATCTACGCAAGGCCATCGCAAACCATGCTGTGTCAGAGATAGCCTCTCCTAAGCTGCTAGCAACCGCTCCAAACTGGCGTGCAGATGCAAATGGGCATTCAAATGGATACGCCAATTCTAACAATGGTTTCAATCTGCTTTATTGTGGAGCAGGTAAGATCGGAAGAGATGGAGACATGGTGGAGATGTTGAAAAATGAGGTTCTGGAGTTGAAGGAAGTGATAGAAGGGAAGGAATTCTTACTCCAAAACTACAAGGAGCAAAAAGTGGAGCTAAGCACAAAGCTAGAAGAGATGCAACTAAGACTTTCCTCTCAGGTACCAAATATTTTATAGGGACTTCGATATCATTCTTGCGTGCTTCTTTCAGGGTTCTTTTTTTAGCAGTTGCTGTTATCTTTCCGAATGTCTGTATATTCTTTTTTTCAGTCTTCTTTCTTTCCTCCTTTTTGTGGGCCAGTTGTGTTTGCTGCTGATTCTTTTCTTAACTTGACGCGAGAGTTTGTCTTGGAGAACTAAGTATACGATAACAAATTTTGAATCTGTTTAAATCAATGCTATTTTTTGCACTTATTGAGAGCTAATGATATATCATGACCAGTTCTGAGTACACATCTCTCACAAAACATGTGAGCATTGACACATCTCTCACAAAACATGTGAGCATTGAATGTAAAGATGTCTGCCTTTTATTTTGAACACACACTGCAGATGTCCTTAGGCTGCACTAGCCACTGTTGTAAAAGTCCGCCGACTAGGCCGACTAGTCGGTCCGACTAGTCGAGCCGGGGGTATCCGACTCGACTAGGCCAAATCGGCCAATAGTCGGTCAGACCCGATTAATCGTCCGATTAGTCGGCCTAGTCGGCCGACTAGTCGGCCGACTTTTGCATAGAGATTTCTCGGCTGACTTTTGCATAGGGATTTCGGATATATGTTTCGGCGCAAACCGTAAACTCGATTACCCGTTTAGAATTAGATGAGATTTAGGGCTTGTTGTTAGACAATAAGATGAGATACTTAAGGTTACATACTGATAAGTATAACACAAATAAATTAAAAATATAAAAACAAAAAACACTAAAAATGTTAAATAAAAATTATAAGAAAATTCTGTATAATTCTGTACTTTAAATTATAGTTTTTCATCTAGATATAAAATATCAAATAATCAATATACTATCCTGGATAATTTTACTTAAAACTTTGTGATTTAATTTCATGTCGGTTAACTTATATAAGATTAGAATTGTGTTTATTATGCCTAAATGTTCGTTAACTTAGATACTTCTTGTTGATTTGCATGATAGTTAGGTAACTTAGGTTATTTACCTTTTGTGGTTGTTGATTAGCTTTGTATTAATTTATTTCTAACTTCAACTCGTGCTATGTACCAAACATTTTGTTCTTAACATTTTGTCCGTGCTATGAACCAAACATTTTGTTTTGAACTTGCTTCATTTTTTCTTCTGTTGCTATAATTTTTTAAGCTCTCAAAAATATTAAAACTGCTAAATATATGAATATAAATGAGAGTATATGTTATAAAACTTGATTTATATATTTAAAATAATTAAAAAATTCAAAATCGACTAATGTCCGACTAAATCCGATTACTCTCCCGACTACCGATTAATCCTTAATCAATGACCCTGTCGACCGAGTACAGCAACCTTGGCACTAGCTTTGTGAGTAAAAATTCCTGGGGCTAGAAATCAGCATGCTGCAGTCAGCAATGTGCACGGTTGCTGTCGTGTCTTAAAGGAGCATGCATTGTAGCTTGAATGGGGAGTGGACGGCGAACGACAAGATCTTACAAAGGGCCTCTATTTTAAACCATTACTAACTTGTACACTGAGCTTTTTCTACGGGGTTGTAGTCGAGCTCGGATAAAGGCTGCTATGATGATAGGAAAAGCATGGAAGGATCTTTTGTCATGGACTCCCTCATTCATTTCAGGGGCATTCATATCAATATTGAAGTTGCTATGTAGAATTTTCTTTTCCTCTACTCGCATGCTTCCATTTGAGTAAATCCCACCTAACGTAATTGACGCTATTGTTTGGACGCCTTTTTCACGTGAAACGTTGAGAACATGTCGAAATGATTCATGAGAATATTCATGAATATGCTATATTCGGTCAACATGCGTGTCATGGGGTATACTTGGCCGAGTGATCTGCATATGTGGTCGCATATGTAATAAACGTATCTCTTTGTTCCTCCGTTACCTTCTTGACTTCCACATGGTTTGTTCCTTCACCATCCTCTTCTCCTCTGCCAAGTTTTGTTGATTGATCTATTTAGCCCTAAATCTCTCTATTTTTTGGATTCAACAGCATCAACTCTCCTTTTTAGATTCTCCAATGACAGTTCTAACTTTTACATTATTCTCATAACTGCATGAATATAGAATAACTCACTTGTGTTTATCTTAGATATTTTTGAGGATAAAATGAATCTAGAAGTTAGATTTGCATAGAATTTTATAACTGCGCACTGAACAAATTACGTATATTTAATTTAAATGGTTGAATTTTTTGTGCTTACTAACAATGTTACACTTCCAAAATAGGTTACCTTCCAATTTGAACAAGGATATCCACCATTTTTCGTATCTTCAATCAATTTACAAATTTTTTTCTCTCTCACCGCTAACATCTTTGTCTTTTGGAAATGGATATCTCATTGTACAAAAAAAGTCTTCTCTTTATATTTCTTCCATGATTTATTTTTTAGACATAAATATCTAATGTTTGAAATTATTATTATAATATTTTTTATTTATTTTTAATTAAAACAATAGAATCTGCATAATGCACATATACATCCACATATACTTCCGCCTACCCGTTTACTCGTTCTAGACCACATAACCGAACAAATACCGCATACTGACTTTCTGAATCTTCTTGGGAAAGACCATTGGTGGAAGAGGAAGTTTTGGGAAACCCATTCGCTCAATTCCCTCATCGAAGTCTCCAGGGCTAGATGGGTTTAATGCTAAGTTCTATAAGCATAAGTGGCCTTCTGTTTGTATGGACGTCGTGGTGGCATGCCGTTCCTCTTTTCTAGAGGTGCAATGGTTCGACATATTAGTTACATATTCCTCACCCTTTTCGAGAAGGTCCCTTCCTCATTTGTGATGGGAGATTTTAGGTCCATACGTTTTTCTTCAAGGTGCTCTCTACATGGCTTTCTGAAGCTATCTACAGGGCTTTCTGAAGTTCTCCCTCATCTCATTTCTCCAAAGCAAATGGCTTTCATTAAAGGAAGGTGTATCGGAGATAACCTGCGATTGTATCATGAATTAGCCTTGGGATTTGATAGGAAAAGCAAAGCTTCCAAGTCATGTCTTTAAGGTAGATCTTGTGAAGGCTTTGAATCGATCGATCATCAATTCCTTCTGACGAGTTTTTCTATCCTGTTTAATGGCATCTCACTTGGCTTTTTAAAAGGATCTGGAAGGGAAGATTTTGTCTTTGCTTTGTGGATGGAAGGTTGAAATACTCTTTTCATGGATGTCTAATACAACTGTTGAATTCGGTTATTAATGGTATCCTCCTCTAGGGCATATGCAATTCTACAATAGCCCCTCTTTGTTCTGACTTTGGGACTCTACGAAAGGCTTGCGCTGGTTTGGAAAGATGTACGTCTCCCACAGGACGAAGTCGGACTGGGTGTCCGATCTCTTGTGGAGGGATCCGACGGCTGAGAATTCTTTATGAGCTGATTTCCTCAGCTCAAAGTAGACAAGGGTAGCTCTTTGGTTGCTGGGTTGGACTGGGTTGGGTTGGGTTGGGGTGGGGTACCCCTGGCTGTGAATAGTAAACTGTACCCCTGTGAATAGTAAACTGTGAGGAGGATTGAGAGGGTTGGAAGGAGGAGTACACCAGTGTACCCCAACCCAACCCAATCCAACCCAGCAACCAAACAAGCCCTTTGGGACATGGCTACTGTTAGGGGCTTCCCTATTTGGAAGGCTGCTCAACCTACGACCTATTTTGGCAACAGTCCTTATCACTCCTCCCCAACTTACTTATGGACCATTTGCCCTCAGAGTTGCTCTTTTCATTCCACAATTGATTGGTTAAAAGTTCGACACCGGTGTCTTGGTAGAAGGATGTCTGGATCTCCGATGCTGTTTCCAAACACAAATGTTGCCTCTTGCGGGTGGTCATAAACCAAATCGATTTGCTCCGATCTGAAGTGCTGGTTCTGTGATCACCAAATGGAATCAATGGATCATCTTTTCTGGGGTTGCCCTTCCCACTGTCTATAAGCTCCATCCTCCGTGTAGATACGGAAATATCGTGTATTCTCGGAGGATATTAGGAATGGGTGAGGATCGGATCTCATCTCGCAGGCTCGACTTAGGACTGGTTTAGCTGTTGTTGTCTGATGTATTTGGAAAGAGCGTGACAAATGGTGGGTTTCATCAGGCTAATCCCATGTTCAGGACCTCACTTCTGAGTTCTCACATTCTTCGAGCGCACAGGTCCATATGCTTGAACCAGTTTTGCTGCACCTTCAAGAATAGTTTTCATGTAGTTCTTCTGACTTCTAAGCATATCGCATCTCCTCACCGCGGTTTTTGTCAGTTGTTTGATTATTGTTTACTGTAAGCAGGGGCAGCTTATAGCTAGGGGTGTGCACGGGGTGGGTACCCGAACCATTCAACGATAACCCGCCCTGACCCGTCATTACTGGATCGACGGGTCGATCCGACCCATTCCAATGGATACCCATTCTAACGGGTATCCGGACTATTTGAATGAGCAATGGATAACCGTGGGTACTCGTGGATCATCACTACCACAAAAATTTGCAATTTTAAAATCAACGTCAAGATAAAATACCAACAAGCTGTATATAATCTTGAAATTTAAATTAATTGGATATCCACCAAGTGAATCTCTCTTTTACATGCTTATATCAATACATGCACTATGAATATAATCATCATGTTCCAATATATAAAGAAGAAAAACTTCCGAAGAATCACCACAGATGCAATATAGTTGAATATGTCATAAACATGTCCTTATGCCCAGAATAAAAGAGTGAAATTTCTGCAATAGTTCACACTCATGAAGAGGTCAGGAGTTTGTCTAGTTATTTCAAAAGTTTCATTGTTATTAATTTAAAAAAATCATATTTTCTGAGTGACCTCAACTTCACAGCTTTGTATGGCTCGTGTAAACCCTGAAAAGATACACAGTTCATCAATCGAAGATCTTCTCGTTTTGGTTCTTTTTGGATTATCTCAAAAACATTCGAGGAAATACTACCAATGTATTGTTCTTCCAATTGCATTTGAGTTGGAAGCTTTAACATTACCTATTCATTAAAAGTCTAGGTATATAAAAAAACAAGGTGCTTAATTATGGAAAAGGAAAATATGAAAAGTAATTATTATTATCAAATTATATCAAAAAATATAATGAGAAAAACAACCTTAAATCACTATTCGAACTCTAGTTAATCTTCCTGAAATTTGTTACAGCCTAAGTCGATACAACCGTGTTTATTAAACAAACATACATCTAATAAATCCAGAAAATAATAATAAGAAGATCAGTTTAAGGTTACTGTCATGGTAATTGAGAAGATTATCTATGAAAATTGATTGTAGAACAATAAACACACGAGCCACTTGAAATTTATTTCTCAATTTAATAACTTATTGCAGCATGTATACTATTAGCAAATAAAATCCTGACCAAAACATTATAGAATAAGGCATAAACTAGACTATATTGCTCATCTTCAAGATAAATAGATGGAACCATACAGATAATTATCTTTGGCTTCACTTCACAATAACGATGATAGTGGAGACAATGTATTCCTCTAACTGACAACATCGGTGTGATCAATGATATAGATGACCTCAGACACAATCAAGGAGATGGCAAAGGATGCGTCAAGGAAATGGAGGAACATGGGAAGCAGCGGTGCGGGTTCAATGGTAGTGGAGGCGGCAAAGGGATGGAGGAATGGGGAAAGCGACTGCGAGGATTTGGTGGTGCTGGTGGCCACAAAGAGGGTTCGATGGTGGTGGACTTGTTCGTGGCGGCGAAGGCGGGGAGACAGCGGCTAGGATTTCGACAATTGGGGACGAGGTAGCCGAATCACATTTTGACTAGAGCGTGAGAAGGGTAATGTATTCACGGGTTGGTATGGGTTGCCCCAGGGGTATCTGAACTCAATCGGATCGGTGCCCTGGATTTTATGGATTAGTTCACACTGGTTACCCTACCCATAAAGATATGTTGGATACCAACGGTGTTAGGGTCATTTTTTATGGATCGGGTCGGGTATCCGTCTAACCCGAAATCTGTGCACACCCCTACTTATAGCCCATTTGTGCAGATCAAGACAAACTTATACTTAAAGTGGGACAATTCAGACCAAATGGTTAGCACAATCTCCTCAAATATTTCACAACCACACAAGAAACACTTAACCACAGATATAATCATATTATTCGAACATAATTTCATAGCAAAGAGAACCACACTAAGGATTATTTGATTTATTTGAGGAATGAGATAGTTTATTCTGAAATAAGGTCTCTCTACCTCAAGAAGATAAATGGATGCTATCCCGCAACCGAACTTATAGATGGCTCCATAAACAAAAATAGACCGTAAATGGACTACTGCTTATGCACTCATGTAGAGCATTCAAATCACGGGGGTTAAGAATAATTCATGCTGATATTAACATATGGATAATATGCACGGGCAAATCCATTTTTTTCAATTTATTTTCCAATATAAGGCGATTAATTATAATGTGTAATTGCAATTTAATGATTTCCAAACTTAAGCTCGTTGGAAGTTTTCTATTTTTAGTAAACACAGAGAACTGACTCAAATCGACGACATATATGCAACTACTGTTTACGTATTTTGAAATAGCTTGTGAATGAAATATACAAAAGAGAAAAAGAGCATGTGATAGAATATTCAATCATCGAATCCCCTGAAGTTTATGAAAATAAAATAGTTGACAATGATAACTATAAATATACTACAGAAAAAGAATCCTATTTTTCTACTTCTTATGATGCCCTTGGAGTTTATCGTTGAAAACGAATCAATTTAGATAGTCCTTTGTGGCTTCAATGGCGATTAGACCAACGTGTCATTGGTTCAAAGGAAGTTCCCATTGAAGTTCAATGTGAATCCTTTGGTACCTATCATGAGATTTATGAAAACTATCTAATAGTAAGAAGCATAATAAAAGAAATCTGTTGTATATACATCAAGGTTCTGCTTTGAGTCCATTTCTTTTTACTTTGATTATGGACGAGTTGACCAATCACATTTAGGATGAGTTACCTTGGTGTATGTTATTTGCTGATGATATTGTGTTAATTAACGAGACTAGAGATGGAATAAATGAGAAGCTTAAGGTCTGGAGACATGAGTTGGAGACTAAAGGATTTCGTATAGGTAGGGCTAAGACGAAATATATGGAGTGCACCTTTGATGGAAGCAATGGTGAAGGAATCGAGGTGAAGATTGGTAACAATAACATTGAGAGGAGAGATTCCTTTATATATCTGGGATCTGTTCTACAACATGATGGGGAAATTGATGGAGATGTTACTAATAAAATAAATGCAGGCTGGCTAAAGTGGAGAGGAGCCTCTGCTATTCTTTATGATAAGAAAATTCCTTTAAAGATTAAAGGAAAGTTTTACAAAGCAGCCGTGAGACATGCTATGCTTTATGGATCTGAATGTTGGCATGTGAACCATAGACATGTATGTGCAGAGAATAAATATAGCAGAAATGAAAATGCTAAAGTGGAAGTGTGGACACACACACACACACACAACACTCACACACGTAAAGATCAGATTCGTAATGATGCAATCAGAAAGAAAGTTGGTATAGCTCCGATCGAGGATAAGATGCGAGAAAATCGCTTAAGATGATTTGGACATTTGCAAAAATCAGCTGATGTACCAGTTAGGAGATGCGAGTGTTGGGATGTTGAGCCGGCTAAGAGAGGGCGAGGACGACACCAAGAAGTGTTGGAAAGAGACCATACGAAGGGATCTTAGTTTTGTAGATATAAGCCCGAGATTGGCCCAAGATAGATCTGAATGGAGGCGAAGAATCCGCGTAGCCGACCCCACTTAATTGTGGGAAAAGGCTTTGTTGTTGTTGGTTACATTCGAAATACTGTTGGTCATATTTCTTTTTGTTGCGAAATAAAAAAAAGCCATACATGGATTTTGTCGGGCCTACTCATATGCCAGCTAAACTAAAATCAAATAATTATGTGATTCCATGAAAGTTTTAGTCTCTTCGATTTAATTGGTATCCTAATTCTGAAAATTTATACATGAATCAAGATTGAGGAAAGGAAGTTTTCAGGTTTCAAAGCAGGGGATCCTGTGACAATTGCAGCTGCTCGTGCTCAATCCAACTGCAGAGAAGAGCAATTTCTGCTGAAAAGCAAGTT
The DNA here is from genome assembly GCA_037367405.1 of Ottelia alismoides. NCBI lineage: Eukaryota > Viridiplantae > Streptophyta > Magnoliopsida > Alismatales > Hydrocharitaceae > Ottelia > Ottelia alismoides. The sequence continues at coordinate 91,661 of JAZKJV010011780.1, read as the reverse complement.
TACAAAATCATACATCTACCCATTTGATAGGGTGCGGACGGCCACGATCTCACAGCAGGCCCTGCTGTGAACAGCAAGGGATCCGCTCCCGATGGAAAGCGGTCAAGTGCTAGCTCCGAGTTTGTTTAGGTCCTTTAGGAAGAAATGGAATATGATTCGTCGAAATAACCAGTACATAAGGTAACCTGAATGATCCCGTTCATCTATGCCTTTGAACGTTCATGACCGATTTCATGACCTTCACTAGTACTCACGCTCGCACCTGACTTTCGTTGCATCAACACCTGCCTTCCGGGTACAATTTGTACTAACCTTCCACTGGAAGGAAATATCGGGATATATCGGCGATATATCGATATCGACATGGGACCGATATGACGATATATCCCGATTTCCAGGCATTTTCTTCACAAAGGCTCGTCGATATGGACGATATATCGTCGAAATGTCGTATCGATACGATATCGATATGACCTTCCATATCCTTCAGCATTCAGCATTTCCGCCTTGCTCTTGTTATCTTGGTGCACATTATATCAAAACATTATCCCAATTCATATTCAACCAGAGAGAAACAAACATATCATCCACATCAATCCCCCTCTAAATTCCGGGATTCATTGAAAGACATAAAAACAGTAAAACAGGAATTCTTTCAAATAATTAACCTTTATCTCTTTTACATAAATGATGGGAAACAAAATCGTATTTATGGAGTGGGCCAAATACATTCGACCCATACGAAGAAATATTTACGTATACTCAACTGAGAACCTTGAAGCAGCTAACGCCACGAGACTCGACGAGGCAATGCTCCCTTTGCTAAACTGTGAGGGAAAAAATGTTAGGAAAAGAATTATATACTTATCAACTGAATGGCCGATGAAAAGTAGATAGCATAGAACTTTTTGGCTTACGCAGAAGAGAAAAAGCAAGCAGATTTACTCTCCCCAGCAGGCAGCAGGTACGAGCATGAACCTACAACATCAATTTATGGATGAATAGATCCCCATGAGCTTCAATTGCAAAATGAATCGAGGAAATCGATCCGAGGAGTTTACAGAAATGATTACCTGACACAATAAGCTGCATAAAAAGAATACTTGTACACTGAAAAATAAACCATGTTATTGGGCAGATTCAGATGATGAGCTCCCTTCGAAGCCTGGATCGATTGCGGTTTTCAACTCAATATGCGATACTCTTACAGCACCAATGAGCCGTTCAGGCAGCTCGTCGTATGTGTTTCCCTGTTAATACAAACAATCAGGGAAAAAACCATTATCATGAATCTAGAAAAGAGGACGCTCTTTTTTGGACAATGACATTCTCAAAAGGAGACTTTTGAAGAGGCAAGGAAGTAACAGGCAGAGGTCGAAGAGGAGTTTGAAGGTTTCTATACCATATTTCCGAAGAGGAGACTCTTGGATTAACTAAAATGCACGTGCTCGATGACACGATTGCTTTTTCCCCTCAACTCAAAAGGAAAGAAGAGAACTAGGGGGAAGGGGGGTGTTGTAGCTTGCTTACCAAGCCATCCTGGTCCTCCAGTTCGCTCGATTATTCTAGAAAAGAATTCTCCTAAAAAAAGTCGTATTCATGTGATAAACTTTCCAATTAGGAATCAAAATGACTATTCTGTCTAAATATTATAAACCGCCCAGCTTATATACTAGTAGCTCAAGTCAAAGAAATGGATGGAGCTACCGTCATAAGCTGATCTCTATTTTAAAATTTTGTGCCAACAAAGAGGGGCATATAAAAGAATTTCTGCAGGAGTTAACATAATGGCAGGAACCTTGATCTATTTATCATAGGGCCGGTCTTTCTTCAGGCATCACCAGTGGAGAATAATAGTCTGCAGCATACCATTGGATCACGCTACAGAAACAGGGAAATCTACCTCAGAACTCCATTCATTTTTGTGGTCACCGAAGAAATCCATCAGAATTCCTTTTCAGGACAGTATCATATACGCTTCCCTTTGTTTCAACAAGCTCAAGAAGCTCCTCAATATCATGATGCTTATAGACGAGGAGAACACCTCCTGATTACAAGTTTGAGACAGTTACAATTATACTAAACATAGGATACACTTTCACTAACAATGGATCCTCTCCAGGTGTTCCAATAGACCCAAGCACTTCAATCCAAGGCCAAACCTTATCGAGATATCCCGACTTCCATAGATAATACCGGATCCAAGATGAGCCTAATCAAGGAGATTTAAACACACTGCAATCGAACAGCCTGCACAAAAGCCCAAACCCCTAGGAACCCCTTTCTAGTATCGCCTGAGACATGATATTCCATGTAGCACCAATCATATAATGGTCAGTCCGATGACAAAATCTATACCAATATGCAAATTAGGCATCCCTGACAACGCAAATTAGTGCTGCTACGTTTGCAGAAAAAATGTGTTCAAATGAAGAATGAAAGGATTTATACTATGTGACTGGCAAGGATGTTATGTATTACTGTCACAGAAACAACCTCTTGCAGCAATGTAGGGTACAGCAGCATAACATGGACATTAGTGATACAGAAACAGACTTGATAATGGCTTGACCGTATTCCTCATGCTAAACAAGGCAAGGTTGCCACCTAGTTTTGTTTAGATGAAGAATATAACATTTCAAAAGCCAACGGAGATGACCGATGATAGACGTTACAAACAATTAGAAAGAGTATAACAATGAATACAGTTATATTAGTAATAAAAAGGAATTTGACCAAAGGGTCCTATATACTTCCGTAAATAGATGGATAAGACAACAATAATAAACAAAATTTATTCCGCTTTAAGTGGCACCAACTACTTGGTTTCCTTGCTATCAAACAACTCTAATACGGTACACAAATTGATCAAGTGTCGAAGATTCTGAATTCTTTTTGGGATAATTACACCCATAACCCTGAGTAATTCCTCAATCTCAATCATAACCCTGCATAATCATGATTCACGAATTACATGTGAAACCTTGAATAGTCTCTCCGTCTTACATTCATAACCTTCCGTTAATTTAATATCTTAACTCAACCATACAAATGAGTTAATCTAACTCATCCTCAATCCAATGGTTAGAAATAAACAAAGAAAATGCTAATCAGGAGGCGGGCTGTGAGAAAAAAGGAAGGAAAAAAACTTGGATCGGTGGGGGAGGCAAAGCTCGTCGCTGGGCGCTGGAGCTCGATGAGGAGCTGGGGGCGGAGCGGTGGGCTCGGAGCGGTGCTGGGGCTCGATGAGGAGTTGGGGGTGGCCTTGGGGGAGGCCTCGAGGACGGGCAGCAGGGGAGTTCATCACGGGGGGAGGGGGGTTGTGACTGGAGCACCGGCAGCCGGGGAATGGGAGGGAGGGGCTCGCGAGCTTCGTGCAGGGGAGAAACTCAGATATGGGGGGGGGAGGGGAGCTCGGCACGGGGGGAGGGGGTTTGGGCGCGGACTGCAGGGGAGCTCGGCACGGGCGGATGGGGGGCTCAAGGAGGAGCTGGGAGCGGCGCTGGGGGGCGTTGGGGGGGGTTGGAGGAGGCCTTGAGGAGGGCCGAGGAGGGGGAGGGAGGGAGGGGGGCTTCGGGGAGCGCAGGAGGACAGGAAGAGCGCGGGGCTGCAGGGCTTCGAGCAACTACGTGCGGGAGGGGGTGTTGGAGTTGCGTGTGGGCAGCAAAGGAGTGTGGGGCAGCGCGGAGTTGTGGCTCGAGGAGGAGCTGGGGGCGGCGCTGGGGGGAGGGAGCTTGGCACGACGGCGGCAGGGGGGGTGTGCAGAGGTGCGGCGCAGGGGCGGTGCTTGCAGAGGTGCAGCACAGGGCGGGTTGTGGGGTGGCGTTGCAGAGTTGAGGCATCGGGGGGGAGGGTCGCGCGGGGGAAGGGGGATCGTGCAGAGGCAGAGGTGCGGCGCGGGGGAGGGGGGGGGGAGTTGCAGCAGCAGAGGTGCGCTGCGGGGGAAGGGAGGGAGGTCGGGTTCGCGTCGCGGAGGTTGGCACTGCCGGTTGGGGCTGCGGGTGGGGGGCAATGGAGGTCGGGTTGGCGCCGCGCTGGGAGGGTGTTGGCGGTGGCTGTAGTCAGGGGAGAAGGGATGTAGTTGGAGCTGCAGGTGTTGGCATGTTTTGCAAATTAGAATAGATATTAGGGGTAATTTTGTAATTTTTTAACGAAAACCGTCAAACATAACGGGCAACTCAAACGGATCTTGACACAGGGTTATGTCATGTAAGAGTTAAGTATCACTCAGGGTTTCTCAGTAATTCGCGATTATGCAGGGTTATGATTGAGATTGAGGAATGAGTGTAATTATCCCATTCTTTTTCGCTTCACCTATTGCCGTAACTGAAGAAGGCAACAGTGAAACACATTCTATCAATGATATACTCCTTTTCCCAATAAGAAAAAAACAGGGCATTGTCACCAAATACTGTGCATAGACACAATACTGGGCTCTGTTTTTACCCAGGAAAACAGATGTCCCATAAAGGGCCTGACGCCTTGCATCACAGTAGGGAGGCAAAATCCTGTGTTAGGTGGTGGTGGTGGTGGGGAGGGGGGACTTCTAGGCCGTTTTTAATAAAATGGGAGGATAATTTCAAACAGGAACAGACACTTTTTCTTCGGTAAAAAAATGCCTTCAAACAAATTTCGGGAATTTTGATAGGGACATAATCATCAATATAAAAAAACACCCTTAGATCAAAAAATGCCACATTCTTCTAACATTTTCCTTCAACAATTTTACAATTTTCCCCATTCCTCATGCAAAATTTTGTTTCTAATTCTTGCATCTTTGAACATGACCACTAGATGCCTTCTTTGCACATGTCCAGACAACCTTACAAGTTTTCCTCATTTTATATTCTATCTATATCACAGCAGCCTTTTATCCAATAGTCATTGGCAATATGACCCTTCTGTGGGGCCATATTAGCCTGAATATCTTCATTTCAACAATAATCGTTCTCTACACGTATAAAGTTACCCAACAACAAATACCTTAAAGTACACAGATACCTTACGAAATTTGCAAATATGTCGATGCCCCACAAACTTCATATTGTTCATACCATTTGCCTCTTAAATATTAACCATAAAAAAATGTTAATTGCAGAAAATTCAGTCAAAAGGAAATGTTAAAAACAATTCATTTTCTTGCACTCCGCATCTTGTACCTACTTTATAGACAGTGTTGTTAAAAGCGAGAGGCGCTCCAAGGCGCTAAGGGGTGCAAAACGCCCGAGGCGCTAGGCGCTCTCTAGGCGCTCGCCTGAGAAAAGCTAAGCGCTATATATAAAAATAAATAAATTATGCACGAGTCTATGTAATATATGCACATACACACATGTGTATGTATGTGTAATTGTGAATATATGTATGTATAACTTATATTTCAATCCAAGACCAATCATATATTTTTATGGGTGTGGTTACATGCACGTATATAAATGTGTATATGTACATGTGTGTGTATGTATGTATAGTTGTAAATATATGTGTATGGCTTATATTTCAATTTAAAACCAATCCAACTTATTTGTGGGTGTGTTTAAGTGTGTATATAAATGTGTGCATGTACATGTCTATGTATCTGTATATGCTATCACCAATTATATTTTACGATCAATCCAATATTTATTAATATGTGTATGTATAATGTATGCATGTACTTGCATATGTATGTATATGTATTAAATATTTGTGTTTATGTGTGTATTTGTATGTATATGTACCTGTATGCGTATATATTTACATACATGTATATGTGTTTATGTATAAGTATGCATTCATGCCTATGTATACATGTGTGTTTTATCTATTTATATGTGTATATATATGTATTTATAATACTTCAAGCTAATAAATATAGAGAAGAATATATACTTTTTAGTCAAAACGTATATGTAATATTAGAACTAAAACATTATGTACATGTATACATATATGAAATAGAATTGTGTGTAAATTACATATACATGTGTGTGCATATGTATAAGTATGTGTGTTAACGATACTTAGAACTAATATATATCTAATATAAAAACCTATACATGAATAAAATCACACAAAGTCGACAAAAAGCCTTACTTTTGCCTTAGGCGCTCAAGGCGTGCGCCTAGAGCCTCAAGCCAGGCGCTCGCCTGAGCGGCGCCTGAGGCAAAATGCCTCGCCTGGAAGGAGGCAAGGCGCTAGGGTCTCGCCTCGCCTGGGAGCCTAGGCGAGCGCCCGGAGGGCTTTTGACAACACTGTTTATAGATCCTTCATAGTTGGTTCCTCTAACCTTTCCCCATTCCAAGATGAGTCGGATTATGCCACTTCAATCAATCCTTCACCTTCTCCCTCACATGGCATGTCAGATCACGCCACCTTAATTAATTCTTCACAGAAGAAGCTCCAGACTAGTAAATAGGTAACGGACAATCACATCAAAATCCCCAAACCCTCCTGCCTAACCTCTCACAAATCATCTGTAACCTTTGTTCACTTCCACAAGATGGAACTTTCTAATATACTTCCAAGATGGTCTTTGATCTCTCTTGTTTCATCATACCATTACTCCTCCCTCTTCATCATAAAGCCCTGCAGCATCCACAGTGCCTCTCTAATACCCTCACCCACATCTTCAACGTTAGTTTGTATCCTGAAAAACATCAGTATCCTCCAATCTCTCCCCACAAAAGCTCTATTGTTGAATTTATAAATCTCATCATGTTTAGGCTAAATATTATTAGCTATATAAATAAGCATTGTATCTTTTGTTTGAAAGCCAAAAACCTTACCTGGTGGGGGGAATATACGTGAACGAATAGTTTTTATGGTAGGACATATGTGAATGAATAGTTGTTATGGTAGCCAAAGGATGATCGTCCACTACAGGTATATAGGATTTACTCCACATACAAGTTAACCCTGACAATTACAAGAAACCAACAACGTTGGGTACAACTATATAGCACAATGGACTTCAGTCTCCACAACAGCTCTCCTCTTTTAACACTTATTTCTTTGGGGACATAATTCCCATGAGACTGCAAAAAAATATCGTAATACATGGATAAATATTTCTCCATCCTATGTATTATCCATTGGGTTAGCAGGTACTGGGATTTCAAGTATACTAATCTTGTCAACACGATGTTTAGTCATTAAAAAAACCATGTTCTGCGAAGTGCAGAAAACATAATGTTAGGGTAAGAGACTTGAATGGTGAGGAATAAGACCTTTAAAGACCAAGAAGAGTATTGAAGAAATTCAAGCATGACAAAATCATCTTCATTGTTTCAAAAAACACTATAATTATTTTCTACTCAAATATACACTAAAAAACCAACCGTCTCCCATTTTGAGTGGGGTAGTCGGCTACATGGATTCCTCACTTCCAAACAGATATAATTTAGCCCCTATCCCAGTTTAGTTCTAAAAGAGAAAAATCCATCGTAATAGTCTTCTTCCAACATTTTTTTGGTCTTTGCCTACCCCTTTTACGTGTCTTTCTTCTAACTTCTCGCACCTGCAAACTGGAGGACTATATGGTATGTGTTAGAATGATTTGGGTCATTTGGGTTTTGGGTCGGGTTGAACCCAAACTATATTCCTTCAATGGGTATTGGGTCGGTTGGTGGGTCTAATGTCTTCCACCCAACCCACCCAAATAACCCAAATTATTTCTTTGGATGACAAAAGATTTAATCCCACTAAACCCAACCGATATGTACTTAATATATAATATCAATAATTCTAAACTCACATATATTTCTAATGTACAACTAGGATTTTCAAATCCTAGTTATCAACTTGTTAGCAACCTTGTCTCAGTAAACACTATTTCAGTTGTTATTATGTGTTGTACTCAATATATTTTTTCTCAATCATCTTTAATATTATCATTACATACTATAAACAACTGAGAGCCTACCTTATCACCACATAACTATGCTCCAATCCCTATACACTTCAGGTGACCTTTATCCATGTTGAACATATTCCTCCAGCCTTCTTCTCTATCGAACTTAATACATGCTTACTTCGACATCTTTTTCATACAACATTTACCCCATCATTACTTGACTTTCAATTAACAAGATTTTTCGTATGGATAATTTGGTTTTCACCCAACCCAATCGGTCCAAACTGGTCACCCAAACATCTCAACCCAATCTAATTTGTTGGATGATGGGCGTCATTTGTGCAACTCAAATCGAATTAAACCCAAATTGAATAACCCAGACCCACCCAAACCAGTCAAATACCCACCCCTGTGTAAACCACCATAGTTGAGTTCATCTCATTTTATCTCGCCATGCCACCGTTTAGTTTACTAGTCATGCAGTGGATCCAATCCTTCTTTGTGTGGCACACATTAACTGGAGTATCTTCATCACTGTAAAGTATAGTGGGTCCTTCCCAATCAATAAAGATAATATGAATGTCTTGTGTACTTATTCTGAAAGCTTCCATTATATGAGAAGGAGTAGGACTCATTTGCATGCATATGCATGAAACAAATTGGTTGTATAATAACATTGAACTTTTTCTCAACCACTTTTCATAAATCCTCTCATAACTTCATTATATAACTCATCAATTCAATTTCATATTCTTTACATGGTTACGCATCTCATTTGTTTTCAAATAAAGGTGTCTTTTTCTCCGTTTATATGGCATTTTCTTGCTTCGTCAAATAGTATTGAATAAATGTGTTACCTTCTTCCCCAAATATCTTTCGTCCATCCAAAGGAATCTCATTTGGTCTTATTGTTTTCTAGATTTGGGGAGAGAACCTTGAAACTCTTCCCTTTTATATTACGTTTCTTTTATAGTTCCTCACTCCAACACCAACCTTCCTTATGCACTAGTGCACCTCACCTAAATGTATTAAAAACCACTTGGGCAGCCTCTATAATACAAATAGCAATTGAATACCACATTCATTTTTTCTAATAATCAAAACTTCTCACAATATATCTTCTCCTTGAAACTTTAATTTTCTTTATAAGATCCCACCATCTCGAAACTTTCTTTTACTTTATAAGATTCCATCATTTAGTTCTCGACATATTTTTACATCATTTACTTCTTTAGCTTTTTGCCTACAGAACCAAAACAAAGAGACAATATTGGATATTAAACTTTTCTTTGGAATGACCTTGCATATTTACAAACATAACTGATCTTTGTTCCTCCATGCAAAATAATCAATCTGTGTTTTTTCCTCTGAAATAATATTTGCTACACCGAAGTCATACTGAATCAAGAAAACATTTTCCTTCTTCATGCCTAACATAATAACCATGGCCATCATGTACAATTGAGAACTTCAAAGCATCTCTTCCCACATGGCAATTTAGATCTCCACCTAAAAAAATTATTCTCACTATTAGATTCCTTGATATACAAATTTATATTATGAGCATACCCTCGATATAAACAAAGGAAAGTTTTACAAAGCAGCTGTGAGACCTGCTATACTCTACGGATCGAAATGTTGGCCTGTGAACCATAGACATGTGCAGAGAACGACAATAGCGGAAATGAAAATGCTGAGGTGGATGTGTGGACATATACGGAAAGATCAGATTCAGAATGATGCAATCAAAAGGAAAGTTGATGTATCTTCGATCGATGATAAAATAAGAGAAACCACCTAAGGTGATCTGACCAATTTCAAAAGAGGTCAGTTGATGCACCGGTTAGGATATGCGAGTTTTGGGATGTTGAGCCAACCAAGAGAGGACAAGGAAGGCCCAATAAGTGTTGGAATGATACTATCCAAAGGGATCTTAGTTTTTTGGATCTAAGCACGAGAATGAAAAGGCTTTGTTGTCATGGTATTAGATTCCTTGATAATCATTTCCAACTCCCAACACTCTTTTTATCTCTTTGTAGGCTAACTTGGGATGCATAATGCACAAATGACATTTAGGATCTCCACTACAAATACTTTAATCATCATAGTTCGATTCCAAGACATCTTTACTTCCATCAAGCTCTCCTTTAAGTTTTTATGTACAATAATGCCAATCCCTAGTTTTCCTAGACTAGCTTCTATATACTTGAGTGTCAATGCAATAAGAGTAGTTTCTTTATTCACACGTGTCCATCATGCAGGAACCCTTACAAACGTCATCACTTACTCGTTTGACAAAAAAGGAAAAAGGCTAGTCACCAACTTAGACCTCATCCACTTTAAAAAATCTTTAACATCTCGATCAATTCACATTTATAAAACTTAGATCAATTTATTTTAGAATATTGGATGTTGTCGGCGCTGAAGAAGTTTATAATCAGCGTCTTGAGTATCGACATTTTGAATAATACTACTCTCTCATAATTAATCTTTAAGTCCTTAGATTTCTGACTTGTGCATGTTGGTGCAGAAGAAGCTTATAATGAAGATCTAGCTCCATAGGATCCCTTTTCTCGTGGAGTAAGATGATCACGATGACTGCCTCAAAACATAGAATAATGTTGTCATTGTTCTTTAATGCTATGCGAATTACAGTTATTTTCCATAATGTGGTACTGGAGCAGGCCAGTTTTGAGTTTGTTCATCTTGAGGTTTAATTTTTATTCTGATTATTTTTTCCATTTGATATTTCTCGAAGTTCATGAGTTGTTAAACAATTTCTAAGGTGTTTATACACTATCAAATGGTGGTACGACAAGAAACATGATGGGTTCATAAGTAAATGCGACATCATAAGGGTGCAATAGCATGTTTCCCTAGCCTGAGGAGGTAATGCGGAAATGCAATTCGAACAAAGGTATGTGCTGCAGTGCTTGATCAAAAACATGAATAACATCGTGCAACATGATGTGCTCAAGCGCTAGAGTGTTCAAAGGAGGCCATACCTTAAACAAAAGGGGTGATGATGCTTTGCATGAGGCATTCTCTAAAGCAACTAACACTACGAGGAGAGGTGATGATGGTGCCGACCATGCAATGAGAGGTGTTAGCATGGAAAGTAGAGCTGATGATCAAAGAGGTCGTGTATGGTAGTAATGTCGAGCAAGTAGGACTCGAAGCATGCATGAGCACATGGTAGCAAGGTGTCGATGATGATGACCTACACCAAAGGTGTGAGAGGATAGAGGCACCCATTAATCGATGAGTTCCCAACGATAAACCATACAACAAAGAAGCAAGAATCGGGGCCAAACCCCATTTTTATTTCCACCCATTTTTCAAAAAAATGTCATTTTCATGTTTGACCCAAAAGAGCCCAAACAAGTTAAGATGAAAGGTCTACATACCGTTTTGGGCGTCTACCCTCTTTTACTTCAAAAAAAAACCCTTAAAAAAGGAGTGTAACAAGAAAGTAGAAGAAATCTTGAAAGAAAAAAGAGGGGAAAATCCACAAAAGAAGGAAGAGGACGGTAAAAAACGAAGACAATTTCGAAAGGAAAAAATGATTAAAAGAAGAGAAAGAAAATAATTTGATTATTATTTGGCACCTCGATTCCAACAAGCATGGGAGAAAAGGGGAGTTAGCGAGTATGGGACAACTTTTCTTTTACTCGAAATCATCCAAGATAGATTTATCTTCCATCCATCTTCATCTATTTGTGACCCCTAAACGAGGTCTCCTCTTTGAGGTTCTTAAATATGAGAACCATTCTAAAGGTCTTTATATGAGATAAACTCAATTTTTTAGGTTCTCAAGAGAGAACTAATGAAATTTCCATATTTGAGAGGCCCATGATTCAAGTTTTCATACTAGTTTGGTCCACTTTTGAGATCTTTGTATGGGGAAGTACCACTCTCCTAATTCAGTTTGAGATTGATTCCTACTATTACTGCTTGGGATCTAATACCTTTGTTTCCGTCCGCTTGATTGCATTTGTATGAATCTTAATATTGCACAATTCTCCCTCTAGAGAGCAATCCTCGCCGAGCATCAACTTCAAGAATGGGACTCCGTTTAGTATTGTTTCCTCATAGCACTGTCTCCTTAGAGCGGGTCTCCTACCTCCTTAGAAAATGTGTCGGATAAAGATGTGTCGATGTTTTCTTTTGCAACAAATTGCAATTTTCTTAACTCCAATGGGGTGGGTGGGGGGGGGGGGGGGGTAAAGTTTAGGTGACTAATTGGATCTTGCATGTTTAGTCTCACAATGACCTAAAGTTGGGAGTTTCATGTGTTAGTGAGGTTATAAAGGACCCTACTCTTCTTGTAACCCTTGAGAAGTTTACAAGAAGATCTGACTGCACTGAGTCCTCTTCTCCGATAAAGTAAGGCGGTCACTATGACTGTCTTGAACCATGTACTTGTAGTCTTTTTTTTTCTTTGGTGCTGCACTCCTTTCTTTTTGAGAAGTGATGCTGTGTATATTACGTTTATTTCCCATAGTAGGTGAATCATAAAGTTTGCACTATGCAAGGGGTTGTTACTATGACTTAGACCTCACATGACAATTGTCACTTTCATGCCAACGCTCCTCACACAAGGATAATCTTCACTATCACGCAAATGCTCTTGTATACGTGAAAAGAAAAGGCTCTAGGGGGAAGTAGTCGAGTGAGGATAAAACCACCAAAAATATGTTGAGAAACATTGAATTCACCCAGCTAATTTGGTAAAGAAGACTATCTAAATTTTAGTTCACTCCAAGAAGCATGCTGTTAGCTCACATTAGCATGCTTGTTTGTAGACAAAGCTGATTCGGAATTGTCTTTCATTCCAAACTTGTATCTATACGCTTCGTATTAGTCTGGAGTTCGCTCCCAGCAATAGAGCCATCCCTACCCTATCACGTCAATCCCACGAGCCTCTTATCCATTCCATTCTCGTTTGATCGTGGCAGGGTAAAGTGTTCAGATTACGACACGTTACCAGTTGCTATCTTCACGTCAATACGATCATTTTCATATCAAGTTCAAGAACAAGAAATCATCGCCCTTCACCAAAAAAAGCAGTCGAGACAAAGGTGGGGCCGATTGGGAATCTTCTTCGCGTCAAGGGCCATCAGGCTATTCCCGGAAGTGCGATTCTCTCAGCGACTACTCCAATATATGTTAAAAAGAAGGATTGATTTTACTACCCCATATAGCTACTCTGGGTTGGGGAGTAGGTCCGGGGGGAGGAAGTCTGCCTCGTTGAATGTGTCGCCTACAACCTTCTGGTTTGCCGCCTTTGTTTCCTGGTCTGCAAGGTTTGCCGCTGCTCACTTCTGACTCTGGCTTCCTATCAGTGATCAGTTGGATCTTTAATTAACATTTTTTTATTAACACTAGTTATAAGTAGAGAGGAGGTCAAATTCTCGCACCATTTTCTTAAGTGATTTTCTTATAATTAGTTGATTGAGTTTCCGTTAGTTGACCAAGCAATCTCCAATTCCGTTATTTCAACTACATTAAATGATCTTTCGAATTGGTCAAGACTCTCCAGTTTATGGCCGCTTTTATATGGTACTAGTTGTTGTTTTATTGAATTTGATGCATTAATAGGCTCCCGATTTGACTTTGTTACACACGCAGTTCTCTTCGTGCCTTTTCGCATTCTCATGCAGCCAAAAACTCCAATTTGTCAGGAAAACATCGGGTGAAATGATATGCATCATCTCATGGTAATTTAAAAATGATAAGCACATACCTGTACAAGAAAAGCCATGTCTACCACCAATGTTGTTATGACTCCAAATACAAGCCCCAGGACACCATTTGCTACAGTTGAAGAGCCAATGTCAACGTCAACCTGCAAAACATTACCATTGAACTTTAGTTCAATTTATGAAAGTTGGTATTTTTAACAAATCGAGGAGTTTTTAACTCACTTCCAAGTATTTTGGTCCACGAATATAGGTACAATCCACTGCCTTTCCTAGTAAGCAAGGAGTGCTCCCTACACTTTGACGAACAATCCAAGACCCCTATATATAATTCACAGTAATATAAAAAAGGAGATGCCACCAAATATTCAAAAATTTCAAGAGTTAGAAAATAGTAGCCATCCTCTTTACAAAAAACTTGGGCGGATAAACATCCAAAGTGCTTATGAATGATGTGGTGCCGAAAAGTGATGCAAGACGATACCTTCGGCACTGAAGGAATCAGCTTTAACCTATTATTACGAAATTCATCATCACCATCAACGAAACGCTGCAGCAATGATCCCTGGGGTAGTTCCCTCATTACAAAATAAAAGACCATGCTGTAATGCATAGATCCAGGAACCTGTACAAAACAACCAGTTACATGAAAACCTCAACACAGGTAGATCCACAAACAATGCTCATCTAACTTGTAAACAGGAACAGGCAGCAGTTGAACAAAATGTACTCCCTATTTTACAGTGTCCATATTGTTTTCAAACTTTTCATTATTTCAGTGCATTTCTATTTGGTTGCTGTTAGGAGAAAAACAGAGATTACTTATTCAGAGAAACCCTAGGCTCTCTTATATAGGGAGAGGCCTTAAGGGTAAAGTACAAAGTAGTCCAGAGAAAATAAAGAAATAACAAACAGGTACATAACATAATAATAATAACTATCTCTACACTCCCCCTCAAGGTGGAGCATGAATATCGATCATGCTCAGCTTAGATGAACATCTCTGAAACGGTCCTCTGAGCAACGGCTTGGTGAATACATCTGCAGTCTGATCAGCTAGCTAACATGAGTTGTAGATATTAACCCTCTCTGGATCAAGTCTCTAGTATAATGGCAGTCAACTTCAATATGCTTAGTTCTTTCATGGAACGCTGGATTGTTGGCAATAAACAAGGCTGCCTGATTGTCACACTGAAGCTGCATGGGTAGAGGCACGGCTACATGTAGATCTTCTAGTACCGATCGAACCCACATCATCTCCGTGCTGGCTTGCGCCATGGCCCTATATTCGGATTCAACACTGGACCTTGCCACAACCGTTTGTTTCTTGCTTTTCCAAGAAACCAGAGAGCTTCCAACAAAAACTGCGAATCCTGAGGTTGATTTTCGATCCTTAGGGCATCCTGCATAATCGACGTCTGCACACGCTGAGATAGACAAATCTGTGCCCTTCCTAAACAACAACCCTGAACCTGGAGAAGACTTCAGATACCTCAGTATCATGTGTATAGCATCCATATGAACTTGTCTTAGCAGCTCCATAAATTGACTCACCCTGCTTACTGCAAGGACAATATCAGGTCGAGTTATGGTAATATAAAGGAGCTTACCCACCATTTCTCTATATCTCCTTTTATCCACTTCAGCAATATCATCATCATACAACTTCATGCTTGGATCCATGGGAATACTTGATGGTTTGCATCCATCCATGCCTGTCTCAATCAAGAAGTCTGTAATGTACTTCCGTTGGGTCATCACCAAACCCTGTGCATTCCTGGCAAATTCCAACCCCAGAAAATATCTTAGGGGTCCAATATCCTTCGTAACAAACTGACAGCCTAGGAACGCCTTCGCCCATTCTATGCCTTGAATATCATCTCCTGTAACTAGAATGTCATCAACATAGACCATGATAACAACCGTACCTGCCGATGACTTCTGAACAAACAATGAGTGATCTGCATTTGACCTCTTGAATCCCTGTTGCTCAATAAGATTGGAAAGCTTCTGGAACCACGCTCTTGGACTCTGTTTGAGGCCATAAATTGCCTTGTGAAGTCTACACACCATATGCTTCTCCCCCTCAGCAGTAAACCCAGGTGGCTGCTGCATGTAGACTTCCTCCTGCAGATCCCCATACAAGAATGCATTCTTGACATCCAGTTGAGATATACTCCAGTCACGAACCACAACCACAGATAAGAGAATGCGAAGAGTAGAATGTCGAGCCACTGGAGAGAAAGTATCCATGTAGTCCACGCCATAGGTTTGTGTAAAACCACGCGCGACCAAACATGCTTTGTACTGATCCAAACTGCCATCTGCAATGATATTTGACTGTGAAGACCCACTTACAACTCACAGTAGAAGCATCAGGAGGAGCAGGAACCAATGACCATGTGCCACGAGACTGCAATGCACGCATCTCATCTTCCATAGCTAATCTCCAGCAATCAATCTTCATAGCCTCCTGGTAGGTCCGTGGTATATCCACTGAAGACAAGGCTGCAGCAAATCTTTGAAAGTCACCAGTGAGACGGTGAAACGACACCTGTGAAGCAAATGGATAAGAGGCACACATCCGCTTTTGCTTCCGGATAGCAATCGGAATATCAAGATCATCTTCTGCTGTACTGGATGGTCTAGTGTCTTCTTGCAATGAAGAATCCTGCACAAGTACCATATTTGACCCGACAGTAGTAGTGCCATCTGAACATACCTGAGGCGTGATGGGTGGCTGACGTGTAGCCTGAGCAGGACCTGACCGACGCGTATAGAATTTTGGTAGAGGTAAGATGGGAGGTCGTGGAAGAGGTGGAGGTGGAGGTGGTGGTGGTGAAGGTGATGTTGGTGCAGGAACAGGAGGAGACTCAGATGAACTCCAATTAGGTGGTGGAGGAACATAGATATCATCATTGGTAGTGGATGGTGCCAGTCTGTCACCTGCAGGAGGAAAATACATAACATACTCAAAGAATGTGACATCAGTACTAACGAAGTATTTCTTGTTTACATGATCATAACACCGATAACCCTTCTGAGTTCGCGAATAACCAACAAAGACACACTTGACCGCTCTAGGAGAGAGTTTGTCAAGTCCAGGAGACAGAAGATGAACAAATGCCACAGTACCAAAGACACGTGGAGTCAATGAGAATAATTCCTTGTCAGGAAAAATGATAGAAAAAGGTATTTTCTCACCAAGAACAGAGGATGGCATACGATTGACCAGATAACACGCGGTAAGAACAACAACCCCCCAGAATGAAATAGGAGCACAACTCTGAATCAACAGGGTTCTAGTAATATCAAGGAGATGGCGATGTTTTCTTTCCGCCACACCATTCTACTGAGATGTATACGCACAAGTGGTTTGGTGAATAATGCCCTTTGATGAAAGAAATTGAGAAAGGGACCGTGTGCAAAATTCTAGGGCATTATCCGTACGAACATATTTGACAATAGAAGAGAAAACATTGTGCACTTCATTAATTAAATTCTTGATCACATCTCCTGCTTCAGATTTATTTTTCAAAAGAAAAACCCAAGATACGCACGAGAAATCATCCACTACCACTAGATAAAATCTATGCCCCTGATGATCGGGTACACGACTTGGACCCCATATATCTATTTGAAACAACTCGAATGGGGAGCTACTGCTCCGACTCTGACGACTAGGAAAGCTCGACCGATGATGCTTTCCCAACTGACATGCTTCACAGCGAAAGGAGGAACTGGGAGAGATCTGAGGTAGTGGCACATTTTCTGGAGCGGGAGGTGACCAAAGCGTAGATGCCAGATGCACGGAGAAACTGGTCCTGCAGAATGAGAGGAGACACCAGCATAGGAATTCCGAACCAGCCGATAGAGACCATTCTGCTCATAACCACAACCAATCACCCTGCCCGTTAGTATGTCCTGAAAAATAAGAGAAGACGGATCAAATATAGCACGACAATGCAAATCCTTCGTAATCTGACTAATAGATAACAGATTCATCGAGAACTCGGGAGCATGTAGGACATTCTGTAGATGCATAGTGGAGGATAGGAAGACCTCCCCTAACCAACAAGGGGGGAATGAGTACCATCTGCGATCTGCACTGAGCGACCGTGAGGAATGTCCCTGTAGGACTCAAGTCTATCTCGATCTCGGCAGAGATGATGTGTGGCACCCGAATCTATATTCCAATCAGAGATATCATGAGACGGTGTAAATGCAGTAGAACTACCTGAGGTACTAGCAGCAGCAGATGAACTGGCGGAGGGCTGTAGCAGCAACATCTGAGGATCCACCAGATGAATCACCAGATGATTGGGGCATAATATCGCGGAGGCGTGGCACAAGTTCCTCAAAACGATTACCTGCAGCAGATGTCAACTGGGACTGAGAGTGCTCTGCAACACGTGCTGATGCTGGGAACCCATGCTTAGAGTAGCATGTCTCCTCCGAGTGTCCTGTGCGGTGGCAATATGAACATGGCTGACTAAAGCGACCGCCCCTTCCCTGGGGTCCACGTCCACGTCCACGTCCACGACCTGAAGACGGGCCACCTCTCTTACGCGAAACTGCCATCGCCGATGGGGGTGGAGTAGAGGAACTGGAGGGAACTGTAATGCGACTGAGTCTCCTGTAAACATCCTCCACTGGAGGAATAACTGCATCGGCTAAGATCTGAGATGGGCGGCGTCATTATTCAGGGTCAAGGGCCAGGGCCGCAGTAGAAGCGCCACCATGGTGGCATTCCGAAATGTCTTCTGCTGTTCAGGAGTCGCTGTGAGTGGGATAGTACTATATAACTTCTCAAACATCCCCCTCAGGGATGTGTATAAGGAGTGAAGGGGTCGACCGTTCTGCTTCATCGTGGAATGCTGCATGAAGCTGTAACATCTTGGTCTCATTTCGCACCCTGCGAATATGTAGCAGCTAGGATATCCCACATCGCCTTGGCAGTGGGCTGATGGAGAACATCGTTGGCAATCTCCATCGTCAATGTCCCTGACAACCAGACTTTTGCATAAGCATCATCAGCCTCCCACGAGGTATATATCCCCGTCTTCTGCTGGGCTCATCCTCCGGTAAGAATATGCTTCTTACCATTCGACTTCTTGAGGCTCATGAACTGCATCGTCCAGAGCTCATAATTCGACCCGTCCATCTTGACTATTGGCGCAAGAACCTTTGAATGCGCCTATGGAGGGCATATCAACCTTCGACTCTGACATATTGCCGCTGGAGAAGAACTAGGGTTTGAAGACAAAGTGATAGATGTTTACACTGACTGCATAGGATTCGAGTGCGTATGTAGACGTTACGCACTTAAATCCATCTATCCGGAGGACGAGACGAGTATGGGCACACTGGGGATTGCCGAGAATCGGCTAGGGCACCGGAAGGTCGGCTACTGTCGCCTGATGGTGAAGGCGACGGGACTAGGAGGCCACCTAGGGTTGGTGGCGGTGGTAGTAGGTGGCCACCGGGGGGGGGGGGGGGCTGGTGGCGAAAGCAGGGGGCCGCCGGGGGTGCTGGCGGGTGTAGAGGGCCGCTGGGGTGGCTGGCGGCGGGGCTGGGTGCCGCTGGGTGGCTGGCGGCGGGTGTGGGAGTCGCCTGGGAGGTGGGAAGCCGGCGGCGGCGACGAGACGATGAGAGAGGAGAGAGGGCGACGGGTGGGGAGAGGGAGAGAGCCCTAGGGCTTGGGCTCTGATACCATGTTGGGAGAAAAATAGAGATTACTTATTCAGAGAAACCCTAGGCTCTCTTATATAGGGAGAGGCCTTAGGGTAAAGTACAAAGTAGTCCAGAGAAAATAAAGAAATAACAAACAAGTACATAACATAATAATAATAATAATAATAATTATTTCTACAGTTACACTATGGAAATTATGTTCTAAAGTACAGATGGAAGACAACGTTATACTCCATATGCATTCAATTGTAAGGCACTCTTGCTGAAACGTACATTTTTCTAATTTGTCAATTTTCTGAAGTGCCAATGATGCGGATCATAATCCAGTGTCCATAAATAAAAAATCACGAATACGTTATATTCACTAGAAACAAGAATGCACTCAAGTTGCATACATACGTTTTGTTCAATATATGGCATTTTCAATCTCTACAGGACTTGGCATTTGAAGCCAGCTAGTTGCATCGTTTACCAATCAAATCATCACAAGTTAAAAAGGTGCATAAAGAAACGATATATAAACCATATAATCTTTATAGAAGTAGAAAAATGCTTCTTAATTTCTCTGATAAAGGTCCAAAAAAAATGCCCTACATCAAACTAGCTTTCAACATAAAAACCTATGAAAAATGTGAATCGTTAACAATGATAAAACCAAACCGTCCTGATGGATGGTCAAGAACACGACTACAACTCTATACCTTTGATGAAGAAGCTTAAAAATACTATATAAACTAAAAGAATAACATATTGGGACGGAGTTGCTATGATGCTTACAGATTGTCAAGATTTGCACTGAAACTGAAATTTAGGACAATAAGTACAAAATAACTCGTTTGAGCTTCTCAAAGGGAAGATGACCAAAGAAAAGGTGCTACAAAAAACTTGATTCAATATCAGTAGTAGCGGTGGCATGTCTAGCATAAGGAGACTGCATCAGGCAAGAGACACCCTTCTATACATAGTCGCATCCAACTCAAATCGTCAAATTAAAAAATAGTCCATTTTTCATGTTTGAGGGTTAAAAAATAATTTTTCAACAAAAAAGATATCCATTTATGTTTATTTATTTTGGACAAAATCAATTGCTTAGAATAAATCAAACTGATGGATCCATACTTTATACTATGAATTTAGAATATTTTTCCATCTATAAGAATAAAATTTCTTGAATTACTAGAATCAATAGGAAAATCAAGTAATTGATTCTTGTCATTGATTCTTTAACAGTAACAACAACAAAGCCTTTTCCCACTTTAAGTAGGGCTGGCTAAAAAAATGATGAAGCCTTCTCCCACTATAAGTAGGGTTGGTTGCATGGATTCTTACTCAAATCCATGTTGAAAGATTCAATTATTTTTACGCTTGTTGTCGACTATCTAACACAACCCCCACAACGGGGGATTTGAACCTTGGTCTTTTGGGCGGTAGACACACTACACTACTACCATACCCTTTAAGTGGGTACTACTTTATTAAATGGGATTTTTACACCAAGAACCCTGAAAGTTATGCCAACTACCTTCTCGACCTTGTTAACATCGTAATTATCACCTCAACTACCATAAATTGCTACTCTTACCGTACAAGCCATGTGGTTAACTCCCACCCACTTAACTATTAAACTGCACGAAATATGTTAAAATGAGGACATGTATACCCATATTATTAAAGAAAATTACAAACTTACATCCTTCTCCTTCCTCCTATTCCTTCCAATCATTCCTTATCCCCCCTCTACTTTCTTTTTCTTCCTATGCACCATCATCCTTGTCTTTCCAATCATAGTATTTGATTGGTTTGGAACTTCCCCCATATTTTATCTTGATCACGTTGTGGGAAACAATTCCATAGGTCGAGGCTCATAAATAAATAAAGGTGCTACGAGGTAGAGCAACCTCTATCATCCCTTGTCCACCTCTTGAAACTTTGTAACATGGATATCATAGCTACCGCATTTCCTACTCCACTAGCACCAAGGAAGACACGTTCGGCTGAATCGACGCAGCATCATGGGTGCCAACATGGCCTCCCATCTCCTCTCTTTCGGCTACACCCTCACAGTCTTCATCCACACCCCTTCCAAGGCGTCCAAGTCCTTCACTCCAGTGCCACCCACGCCCCCACCATGTCTGTCATCGCATCATCCAGCGATGTTGTCTTCCTCATTGTCAATGTGTTCTCCGATGCCCGCTCCCTCATACTCGACTCCGATCTCCTCTTTCCCCTCCATCCAAACAGTGTCATCATTGACATGACCGGCAACAACCTAACCCTCGCTAGGGAGATCATATTTTAGGCAAGATCCCGAGGATGCTGGCCGTCGACATACCCATGTCTAAAGGCGACACGAGCGCTAGGAAGGTAAAGTTGGCGACCTTTGCAGCAAGACATAGAGGTCATCCGATGGCTATGCCTCTGTAGGAGTTCACGGGGAAGGCGATGCACGTAGGGGAGCTGGGTACATGCAAAGTTGTAAGATTGCAAAGCAAATGACCAAGGTGGGGAGCATGCTGGGTTGAGCAAGGCGCTGGTGTTCGCAAAGGAGGCAGGGCTGGGACGTAAAGGGTTCCTTCAAGGCCATGAGGAGCGGCTCGGCGGGGATAAATATGAGTGACATATTTGGTGAGAGGATGGTGAGAAGGATCTTCAAGCATGGTGGGTTTGCAAAGTACATTCTCAATGATCTCAGGATGGCGTTGGAATCTTTGGAGGTCGTGGCCCTCCCTACAACCTCAGTTTACATGGAACTCTTCCAGGTGATGATCACGAACGAAGATGGGAAGATGTGTCCGCATGGCCTTGTCCAGTAAGCAACATGAAGATAGAGGATAGGATTCTACCTTATCGTCCTTTAACATTGTCTTCGTTTTTCTTTCCTCTCCTCTCAATTTTAGACCAGAAGTGAATGTCACTGGTCCTGATGAGCATAGAATAATTTATTTAGTATCGGTTATCTGGAACTCCTGACGTTGGGTTTCACATAAGGGAGAGGAGAAGAAGAGGAAGAAGAGGAGAGAAGGAGAGAGATGGAAGAAAAAAACCACCTTTGATTTTGGTGTGTTTTGATTAACACAACATTAACACAAGAAAGTTGAACCAAGAAAAGTCAAATTAACGGCAACATTTGTGGTGTTAAACGGAGCAAGTTTGCAGGGTTTAAGAGATAATTACGAAGTATATAGGGTCGAAAAATAATTTATAAACTTTTTAAGATCCATGCTGTTAATATCCCTTATTAAATTGGATGTTATCCAATTAAATAAAGAAATATATTTATTATCTCTCCCTTTTGAAAGAGTGTAGAGATAGTTTCACTATTATTATTTTATGTATCCAGTTGTTATTTCTTTTCTTATTTAGACTTCTTTGTAATTTACCCTTTAGGTCTCTCCCTATATAAGAGAGCCTAGGGTTTTTCTTTAATCATATCGAAGACTCCTTTCTTCTAACATGGTATCAGAGCCGCCCTAGGGCTCTTCCCTCCCTTCCCCACCCGCCGCCCCTCCCTCTTTCTCTCTTCTAGCAGCCAGCGACGCCCGGCGTCCCCTCCCAGCGCTCTCAGCCGCCGACCCCAGCGGCTCCCAGCCGCCAGCGGCCTTCGCCGACCCACCAGCGGCTCCCGCCGCCCCCTCCAGCGGCTGCCAGCCGCCTTCAGCCGCTTCACAGGTCCCCAGCCGCTCCTGCGGCTTCTAGCGGCGCTCCCCTCGCTGCTGTAGGCCATCCTCTGGCCTCCAACAGTTCATAAACAGCGCTCTCGAGGCGATTCAAGGGCTGTAAGCCTTCTTGAAGGCGTGCCCTAGACCCCTCCTCCTCCGGTTTATGGATTTGAGTGCGTAAAAGTCTACACACGTACTCAAATCCGATGAAGTTGGTGTAGACGTTCATCAACGTGTCTATTTTTCCCTTCGTCTTCTCCGAGCAGCAGTATGTCAGAATCGAAAGTCGATTTGCCCTCCACCGGCGCATTCAAAGGTCCTGCGCCAATAGTCAAGATGGACAGGTCTAATTATGAACTATGGGCTATGCAGTTCATGAGCCTCATGAAATCAAATGGTAAGAAACACATTCTTACCGAAGATGAGCCTGCGGAGAAGACAAGGATCTATGCCTCATGGGAGGCTGATGACGCTTATGCGAAAGTCTGGTTGTCTGGTACATTGTCGATGGAGATCACGAACGATGTCCTCCATCAGCC
Organism: Ottelia alismoides; assembly: GCA_037367405.1. Taxonomy (NCBI): domain Eukaryota; kingdom Viridiplantae; phylum Streptophyta; class Magnoliopsida; order Alismatales; family Hydrocharitaceae; genus Ottelia; species Ottelia alismoides. The sequence goes on along the minus strand of JAZKJV010011780.1, from coordinate 68,236 downwards.
CACTGCTAAGGCGATGTGGGACATCCTTGCTGCTACGTATTCGCAGGTGCGAAACGAGACCAAGATGTTGCAGCTTCAACATGACATCTTTACAATGAAGCAGGCCGGCCGACCTCTTCACTTTCTATATACATCCTGAGAGGGATGTTCGAGAAGCTATACAGTACTATTCCTCTTACTGCTACTCCGGAGCAGCAGAAGATGTTTCGGAACGCCACCATGGTAGGCGTTCTACTTGCAGCTCTCGATCCTGAATATGATGCTGCACGGTCACAGATTCTAGCAGATGCAGTAATTCCTCCAGTGGAGGATGTCTACAGGAGGCTCAGTCGTATTCCAGTTTCCTCCAGCCCCTCTATTCCACCCCCATCTGCGATGGCAGCTTCGCGTGGGAGAGGTGGGACCGTTTTCTGGACGTGGTCCGTGGACGTGGCCGTGGACCTCAAGGAAGAGGCCGCTTCAGTCAGACATGTTCTTATTGCCACCGCACAGGACACTCAGAGGACACATGCTATTCTAAGCATGGATTCCCAGCCTCGGCACGTGTGCAGAGCATTCTCAGTCTCCAGTATCCTCTACTGCTGATAGTCGATTTGATGAGCTTGTGGCCCGTCTCCGGGATATCATGCCACAGTCATCTTGTGATGTGTCTGGTGGTTCCTCAGATATTGCCACCACTGCCTCTGCCAGTTCATCTGCCGCTGCGAGCACCTCAGGTAGATCTCTTGCATTCACTACATCGCATGAATATCTGACCGGGTTATAGATTCTGGAGCCACGCATCACCTCTGTCGAGATCGAGGCAGATTTACAAGCCTACAGAGATATTTCTCCTGGTCGGTCAGTGCAGATAGCAGAAGGTACATATTCGCCCCTGGTTGGACAGGGGGGAGGTTTTTCTATCCTCCACTATGCAGCTACAGAATGTTCTACATGCTCCTGGGTTCTCAATGAATTTGCTATCTATTAGTCGGATTACGAAGGATTTTAATTGTCGTGCTATATTTGACCCGTCTTCTCTTATTTTTCAGGACATACTCACGGGCAAGGTGATTGGTTGTGGCTCTGAGCAGAATGGTTTATATCGACTGGTTCGGGACTCCTATGCTGGCGCCTCATCTCTTCTGCTGGACCAGTCTCACTGTACATTTGGCATCTTCGTTTTGGTCATCTTCCGCTCCAGAAAATGCGTCATCTTCTGCCTCAGACCCCTCCTAGTTCGTCTTTCCGATGCGAAGCGTGTCAGCTGGGAAAGCATCACAGGTCGAGCTTCCCACGTCGTCCGAGTCGGAGCAGTAGCTCCCCTTTTGAGTTGTTACATGTTGATATATGGGGTCCAAGTCGTGTTCCCGATCATCAGGGGCACAAGTTTTATCTTGTGGTAGTGGATGATTACTCGCGGTGTCATGGGTTTTTCTTTTGAAAAATAAATCTGAAGCAGGAGATGTGATCAAGAACTTGCTTAATGAAGTGCACAATGTTTTTTCTACCTCTGTCAAATATGTTCGAACGGATAATGCACTTGAATTCTGTACACGTTCACTTTCTCTATTCCTTTCATCAAAGGGAATTATTCATCAAACCACCTGTGCGTATACCTCACAACAGAATGGTGCGGCGGAAAGAAAGCATCGCCATCTCTTGGATATTACCCGAACATTGTTGATTCAGAGTTGTGCTCCTATTTCATTCTGGGGCGATGCTGTTCTTACTGCATGTTATCTGGTCAACCGAATGCCATCCTCAGTTCTTGGTGATAAGATTACCTATCTCTCTTATTTTCCCAGACAAGGAGTTATTCTCACTGACTCCACGTGTTTTTTGGTACTGTGGCTTTCGTTCATCGTCTATCTCCCGGACTTGACAAACTCTCTCCTAGAGCAGTCAAGTGCGTTTTTGTTGGTTATTCCAGAACTCAAAAGGGTTACCGGTGTTATGATCCTGTGACTCAGCGGTACTTTGTGAGTGCTGATGTCACGTCTTTGAGTCGGTCATGTATTTTTTCTCCTGCGGGTGACAGAATGGGAAAACATCCACTACCACTGATGATATCTATGTTCCTCCACCACCTACATTGAGTACTCCTGAGTCATCCTTTGTACCCGTCTCCACGCCAGTACCACCACCTCCACCTCCACTCCACCCATTCCACGGCCTACCATATCACCGTTACCCAAATTCTATACACGCCGGTCAGGTCCTGCTCAGACTACACACCAGCCAATCACCACGCCTCAGTATGTTCAGATGGCATTTACTACTGACGGGTCCAAGTTTAGAACATGTGCAGGATCCTTCAGTACAGGCAGATACTAGCCCATCCAGTACGCCAGATGGAGATCTTGATGTCCCGATTGCCATTCGGAAGCAGAAGAGGCAATGTGCCTCTTATCCATTTGCGTCACAGGTATCCTTTCACCGTCTTACTGGTGATTTTTCAAAAGTTTGCCATAGCCTTGTCTTCTGTGGATATACCACGGACATACCAGGACGCTTGCAGCAGGATTGCTGGAGATTAGCAATGGAAGAGGAGATGAGGGCCCTACAGTCTCGTGGTACATGGTCTTTGGTCCCTGCACCTTCTGATGCCTCAGTTGTGAGCTGTAAATGGGTCTTCACAGTCAAATATCATGCAGAATGGCACGTTGGATAGGTACAAAGCACGCTTGGTCGCCCGTGGGTTTACACAAACCTACGGTGTGGACTACATGGATACATTCTCTCCAGTGGCAAGACACTCTACTCTTCGTATCCTTTTATCAGTTGCTGTGGTCCGTGATTGGAATATATCTCAACTAGATGTCAAGAATGCCTTTTTATATGGGGACTTACAGGAGAAAGTCTACATGCAGCAGCCACCTGGGTTCACTGCTGAGGGGGAGAAGCATATGGTCTGTAGACTTCACAAGGCTATATATGGCCTCAAACAGAGTCCGAGAGCATGGTTCCAGAAGTTGTCCAGTCTGATTGAGCAACAAGGGTTCAAGAGGTCAAATTGCCGATCACTCATTGTTTGTCCAGAAGTCATCGGCAGGTACGTGTTATTATGGTTTATGTAGATGATATCCTGGTTACAGGGAGATGATGCTCAGGCATAGAGAGGGCGAAGGCAATTTCTTGGCCGTCAGTTTGTTACAAAGGACCTTGGGACTCTGAGATACTTTCTGGGGCTGGAATTTGCAAGGAATGTACAGGGTTTGGTAATGACCCAACGGAAGTACATTACAGACTTCCTGACTGAGACTGGCATGGATGGTTGCAAACCATCGAGTATTCCCATGGATCCCAGCGTGAGGTTGTATGATGGTGATACTGATGAAGTAGATAAGAGGAGATATAGAGAAATGGTGGGAAAACTCCTCTACATTACCATAACTCGCCCATACATTCAATTTGCAGTTAGCAGGGTGAATCAATTTATGGAGCAGCCAAGACAAGTTCACATGGATGCGATACACATGATACTGAGGTATCTGAAGTCTTCTCCAGGGGTCAGGGCTGCTATTCAGAAAGGGCACAGACTTATCCATCTCAGCATGTGCAGATACAGATTATGCAGGATGTCCGAAGGATCGGAAATCAACCTCAGGGTATGCAGTCTTTGTTGGAGACTCTTTGGTTTCTTGGAAAAGCAAGAAACAAACTGTTGTGGCAAGGTCCGGTGCTGAATCCGAATATAGGGCCATGGCTCAAGTCAGCACGGAAATGATGTGGGTTCGTTCAGTACTAGAAGATCTATGTGTAACGGTGCCCCTACTATGAAGCTTCAGTGTGACAATCAGGCAGCATTGTTCATTGCCAATAATCCAGCCTTCCATGAAAGGACCAAGCATATTGAAGTTGACTGTCATTATACTAGGGATCTGATCCAGAGAGGGTTGATATCTACTACACACGTGAGCTCAGGAGACCAGACTGCAGATGTGTTCACCAAGCCACTGCTCAGAGGACCCTTTCAGAAATGTTCATCCAAGCCGAGCATGATAGACATCTATGCTCCCACCTTGAGGGGGAGTGTAGAGATAGTTTCACTATTATTATTTTATGTATCCAGTTGTTATTTCTTTTCTTATTTAGACTTCTTTGTAATTACCCTTTAGGTCTCTCCCTATATAAGAGAGCCTAGGGTTTTTCTTTAATCATATCGAAGACTCCTTTCTTCTAACAAAGAGGAACAATTTTAATACATAAAAAATATTTTTTTCAGAATTAATCTGTTTTATGTTCTTTTGTAACGTATAATTCTTTTTTGTGAGATCATCACCTTGTTTGTATCATCTGAAGCAAATTAAATATGTGACGGTTCAGATCCTCAATAATCTTAGTGAGAAAATTATGTGCTAAAACAACTCGATGAAGACTGAGATGGGGAGAGACTTGTGTCTCCTCTTGACTAATAATGTAGGCGAATGACATCCATTAACCAGTCTAATATTCATCTCTTATCGACGGATTGAAACTTGCTAAATTCATGTGCATCCCCACATAGTTTACATGATGAACTAGAACTAATCAACCAATCAAGCTTATCGTCAAGAGTAATTAAATCCATGATAGTCACACTAGCAATTGTAATGATAGATGTAGACTATGAAACCCCTACAGAGGAGAGCCGAGAATCAACTGGTTGAGTTTTGGTGATCAACTAATTACACTGCACGTAAGAGACATGGATCTTGTTGGACTCCTCAACTCCTTGGAAGTATTTAGTGTGCAAAATCTGAAGGGCCAGTCTTCAATCAGCATATGTCCGTACCACTATCACATATTCACATCATGTGGTCATAGATACGCGTCTTCTTAGACTACATCCACGACCATGTCTGTGACCAATGGAAAACCGTGAGAGAAGGTGTTCTAGGTCAAAATAGTAACCAATGAGAAAGCCTTCAGATAACCTACTGTATACATCCTTTTATAATTGATATCCCAAGCAAAGTCATCATTTAACTACGAGCAATCTTATATGTCGCGTCAAGGCCAGATAAAAAATGTACAGAGGCAAATTCATTAGTGTTCTCGAATAACATAATTCTGCAGATATTATCCAAAACAACATAATTCCATGACTATTATTGTTAAATCGTATGTACAAAATGAGAGATGTATGTCACATGATGTATATGCGACATATGTTCTTTTTTGTTTTAAAGTTGTCAAATCGATTGAATATCACATGCACAAGATGCGACATCAATAGCTCACGTTTAGATGCCGCATCTTGTGCATGCGGATATCCATTCTTCCCAAAATTGCAACAATTATGAGGACCTTTTATAATAGAAATGGTGCATTTGATTACATGTGATATACATGTCGTATGTCAGAAATGCATCTTAATTTTGGACCACATCTGTGGAATTATGTTATTCAGAAACACTACTTGGAAATTTGCCTTGTGTACGATCATGGTTTGTGGGAAAAACTAATTTGGGAGGGACATAAACATAGCTATGAAGCCTCTCAAAGGCATCCTTTAATTTTATAATAGTATTTTAAAAGATAACGCACATTCTATCTAATACGTGCTATGCCAATTGGAGCTATAAGATATTGGATGTATCTCTTAGCTAATGAGCAAGTTGTCTTCACGAATTCCTACATCAGTTTTGCAGTGAGATAATATAGCATCTCATTTACTATCCCAAGAACAACAGTAGACCAGATCCATGACTTTACAAGTGCATTATTATCGTGCTTTCAGGGTACCTACTTTTCTTTCTCATTAGGCTCTTCCAGTCTTCCTCCAAAATATACTCGTTATTGTGTACATTAACCATATCAAGGATGCTTTGTGCTCACAAATAATAGTACATTTTGTCAAAATTAATAACACAAAGAAGGGATTTTTCATCTCCCTAATAGTGTTTGTTGTGGAACCTCCCAAACCAATCATTTTTTTAGACCAAGAAAGGAACAAACCACCCAAAGCAATCATTTTTTTGAGACCAAGAAAGGGGGAAACATGCTATGGTGTCTTACAGAAGACAAGACTCAAGTAAAGTCTTGGCGTGGAAGAATACATTTTCTGCGTAAAATCGCTCAGAGGCAAAGATCATCCCATTTCTCGCTAACCAAAGAGCCCAAACAAACAGCATTTGGGAAGAAAATCTCCCTCCTAGACCGGTGCTTATTCACAAACAGAGTCCCAAAAATTCCAGAGGTCTTAAAGAGTTAGCCAAGCAAATCCAAACTGCTGCCACACCCAGAGCTCTTTTGACAGAAGAAGAAAAGGTGATTTATTGTCTTGATCTCATCAACACAGAGAGGGCAAGTCTATGGAACACCTACAAGAAACCTAGAACAATGATCTAGTTAGAATAAGCTCCCTTCGCAGCATCTATAATAATAACCCTTTGCAACTCGGTACTTTGAGCGAGATGCTCCGCTGAAGGGGATGACGGTCTATCCAGTTCCTTATAGGGCCCATTTAACAGAAAAATCTCCACCCATCCACGTCTAGTGGTCTCTTCCATCTGTACCATGCTTAGAACATGAGAATCTAAAGAAAATCTTCCAGTCGTTGCTCAGCGAAATCTGCTAAAAAAGTGGGCATCTAGTTGCCATTCTCCCAAAAATCTGCCACCCTAAACCTTCTGATCAGCAGCCTGAGCAAAAAGATGCGGGAAGTAGGTTGCCAGCAGGCCATCGTTCGCTGTTTGTCCAGAAAGCAAACGACAGACCGTCTCCTAGAACAAGCTGAAAGAGCATGAGACTGAGGCATCAACGATCTAATGCCCTTCATAAAAGTTGAGGTGTAGAATGATAGGTTGTCCCCGATAACCGTCCTCGATTCCAATGCCATAAATCCGTCAGATAAGTCTACAACAAAAGTCGTCATTTCTGCCCCAGATTCTGGCGACTCACTTAACACACAATGCCTTATTCATGGTCTCAAGGCTTGTAACCCCAAGGCCATCATCCCACCTTGGGAAGTGAAACAGACTCCAGATAGCCAAGTGAATGCAGGCACGATCATTTCTTGATTTGCATTTGCTTTAGAAAAAGCTCCTCATAATCATCTCAAGGCATCAACGAATTCCAACCCGGGAAGAGACAAAATGAGATGAAGAACATGGGGATTGTCGAGAGGACAAGAAGACCTTCCAAACTAATCATCTCCAACAACACTGTAAGAACAGTGTTCGACAGAAAAATACAATGAAAAGGGATTTTTTAATGCATCGAACATGCATTGTCGATTTTTGACATGCTCAATGCGCCTAGACAAAATGTTGTTCCAAGGAATATATCAAACCATTGAAACATGTTTTTACCTAAACCAAGTTAACTTGGTCAAATTTACTCCAATACTACTGAGTTCATTTCCCTAAGGCTAGAACACTTCGAAGGTTCTAACACTACCAGTAACACCATTAAAACCAAGCCTTGAGAAGATAAAAAGGAAAAATCTATCTTTTTCTTGGATCATATATATCGGCATTAAATATTAATCGAAATCAAGGTGAAGAATTATATGACGTACTTGCAAGTTAATGGCCAATGAAAATAGTCCCTTTTTTGACGCAACCTGCATTAACAAAAGTGAGTTAAGACAACTTTGGGCATGATTTCGAAGTCAACAGGATCTAATAAGCTTAAAATTCTTCATCATTTCCCAGGTATGACGCCACATGACAATGTCAACAGATTCTAAAGAGCCTAAGATTATTTATTTTTTCCCACGTATGCTGCCGCATGACAATGTAAACACACTTTATCTAATACACAATGGTGCAATTTTTAAACAGGGCTTCAAACAAATTATGTGACAAAGGTCATTTTGGACAAATAGTGTCCAAAATGACATCGTGATATTTATTTTTTTATAGCCTCAGACATCATTTCTGACTCGTATGAAAAGGGAAAAAATCTCAAGCAAGTCAGAGATTAGCCAAAAAATGAAAAAGTGAAATAAGAGTGGAAAAAACAAGAGATAACATTAATTGGCTAGAGCAGCTGCAAGAACCATTAAGCTATACAGTTCATCCCCACACATATCTATAATCACAGTGAGCATCATATTTAAATCATTTAATTAACTCCTACAACCAGAAATGTGACATCCGGATTCGGATAATCCGAATCCTACCCGATTAATGGTCTACATGATCAATTTATATTTAATTAATATTAAATAATAAACTCAGATCGATCCCTTGATCGTAGATCGAAATTCATTTGGTCGCAATCGACCAAAAGTTGATCACGTCGTAATGCGTGTTATTGGAAACACCGCAATGCAATTTGAAATCGTAAAAACAAATCGAGACTACCAGAAAATTCATCTCAATGAAATCGACCGTTCGTCGATCGGAGATCATTTGATAATTTACAATCACAAAATTTGATCAAAAATTAAGATAGTGTTTCGTCAAATTTTGTATCCATCTTGAATCAAAAAATATGAAATTTATATCGTTTGGTCATCATACATAGACGGTCGAAACGAGATATTGTACCACAGAATCGGAAATACGAGGTGCAAATACGAAGGACTTCGGTATTCTAAATAAAAGAGAGAAAAATGATTTTTTTAAAAAAAATTGTTGTTCTGTACAACAGACATAATAGCCACTTGGCTCCTTCTTTCCCCCTACTTGGCCAACACAAAAGGCCTTCTCTTGGTTATATAAACCACTCTACCTTTATTTCTTTTCGCATTTGTCTCTTCCCCTTTTCTATTTCTTTCCAACGTGAGAGGAGTCCCAAGCCCATCTCCCCTCTTTCCATAGCTGCTGAGAGCAGTTGTACCACAGCCACTGGAGCTCCTCCTCCTCCTGGAAGAGCAGCTGGAGATTGTTGCTCTCTGCAGCTCCTGCCCAAGCCCCTGCTGCAACTGCTAGAGTCTCCTGCAGCCCTTGGAGCCTCCCCTGTTGCAGCCAAGGAGCTGTTGCTCCTTGCAAGTCCAGGCCCCTGCATGCAAAAGATTTTATCTCCAAAAATTTAGAGAATGTACAATCCTTTCCCCCCTCTTGCTGCCATCTATGTACAATCTCAAACTTTTTTTGCTGCCATACATGTTATTTCACCCACATTTGTTTCAACCGATTGTTTATATAATGCAATATTGATATGAGTTTAATTATTTCGTTTGATTACTGTTGATGTATGTTTATTAAAGATGTGTATTTATTATTTAGTTTATTTGGATTCTAAGCCTATTGTGATGGATGGTTCATAAAGAAAGTGAAGAAACCTATGGTTGCTTCCACCCAAAATTGATGAAGGAAAGTCTATGTTAAATTTTCGAAGTCAGCTCTAAACGGTTCCAAGGTCTAGCTCGGAGTTGGAGGATTGCACCAATCTATGGTGGATTGGTTGTATCTAGATCATCAGGGAATTTATAAACCTGCTTCTCGTCCCAAAGGATACAAATCAACCATTAATTGCTTATTGTTAAGAAATAGAAAGCGAAGCAAAACATGGAAAAATGATAAAGAACATATGAAGAACGCGGGATTTAACGTGGAACCCTACTTCGTGAGTAGCGGGATGAAACCACGGGAGAAGCCCTCAAATGGGGCGTGTTTGTCTATTAACTTTCTCAAAGGATACATAAGGTCTAGGGCTCCTTATATAGCCTCTCCAGAGCCTCCAAGTCCCACCACTAGACGATGTGGTACTAAACACATGGATGGGGTAAATGGATCTTTTCCAGGATCCATTTACCCTGCTACAACTCATGACGCACAACCAAATACTCCAACACTCCCCCTTATGCTGGAGCATGCAATGCTCACCTTGGACAAAAAGAAAGAAACTCAACTCAACGCTACATGACACTACGGACAATATCAAACCAACGCGCACAACTCCTGCTGTCGAGGACGTTGCTTCTCATGCCGTGCAGGTGAGGAGGACGAACGGGCTGGAGTGCGAGTCTGCTGAATCTCCTCGTCAGAGAGCATGTGCTCTGAACTGCGCCTGTCAGAGTCACTGCAACTGGAAATGAGTCTCCTCGCCGGAGAACTCTGGCCCGCCACAATAATGTGGACAACTACTCCATCTCTGAAAAGGGCCGAACTGAAAAGGAGCCGTGGCTATGCAATCCTCGTCGAGCCATGGTCGCTGGAGAATTGAGTCTGAAAATAGTCTCTTCCTCGGAGAACTGGGTCTCTTCCATCTGGCTCAGAGAATGGTACACTACTCTGGTGTCCCTATGATACCACATGAAAACCCTTGCTAACATGGCATAGGGAATGGTCCTCTACTCTGGAGTCCCTATGGCTCACATGAAAACTCTGGCCTACAAACAAGAAAGGATGGGAACCTCCGAACTGATGGCATACATGTGCTCATCTGAAAAGACCGCAAGTCTCTCTGGAGAACTCGAAAAATGGACCTCAACATGGAGTGCCTCGAACATGGGCTTTGACCAATCTGAATGTCGAGTCTGAAATTGCGCATCAAACTGGGACTCGGAATCTGAACTTCGAGTCTGGAATTGCACATGAAGAATCTTCATCTGAAAAATTGTAGAGTCTGAACAACAACTGTCAGGCCTGGAGAATCTTTGAATCTGGAAGAAGAAAGACCTGTGACTCTACAACATACTCCCCCTTTCTCCCATACTGGTCGAAATGACAATTGTTAACCAAGTTGGGAGAAGACAATGAAATTGGGGCAAAATAAAACATTCTCAAAAATTTCTCGTGGCTTTTCAATTTTTTATAAGCCGTTTCACAAAATTTTTTGGCTTTTCATTTCATTTCATTTTTTCAACTTTGCGTACGGCCTTTTAATTTATACGCGCCTAAAAATTTCATTTTCATTTTTTTGAATCTCTCTCTCTTTTTTTACTTTGTGTACGGCTTTTTTTCCTTTCTTTTGTTTGTACATGCCTTCTTTTTTTTCTCGATTTTTTTAACATGGCCCACTTGGGCCCATCACTTTTTTTAATACATACGGCCCAAAGACCCCCTCTTCTTCTCTCTCTCCTTTTTTTCCTTTTGAAATAACTTCGGCCCACTTTACAAGCATTTTTTTATTGGGGGGGGGGCGCTACCCTTTAGGGTTCCCGTGTTGGGAACCGCTTCGTAATGCCACCGCCGACTTGATTGAAGTTGGCCACTGCCTACATTTTCCACGTCATCATATATATATATATATTCTTGGGAAAAATGAACGAGATAGTTTATTCCATAAGCCCTAGGCTCTCTTATATAGGAGAGTAGCCTATGGGTAAATTACATAAAGCATACAACTGAAAAAAGAAATAACAGAACCACACAGAAACTAATATATGCGTTAAGACTCCCCCTCAAGCTGGAGCATAGATATCAATCATGCTCAGCTTGGACGCACACTTCTGGAATGGGCCTCGTAGTAATGCCTTGGTGAATATATCTGCAGTTTGATTCTCTGAGGCGACATGAGATGTAGCAATGAACCCCTTCTGAATCATGTCATGTATGAAGTGACAGTCAATCTCAATATGCTTGGTCCGCTCATGGAATGCTGGGTTGTTTGCAATGAACAAGGCTGCCTGATTATCACATTCCATGTTCATAGGAAGTGGTACATCTAGACATAGATCTGTAAGTACAACCTTCACCCACATCCCCTCTGTGCTAGCATGGGCCATAGCCCTATATTCGGATTCAGCACTAGATCTAGATACCACCGTCTGTTTCTTACTCCTCCATGAGACTAAAGAATCTCCAACATAGACTGCAAACCCCGAGGTGGACTTCTTGTCCTTGGGACAACCTGCATAGTCTGCATCCACACATGCTGAGATAGAAATCCCCTTTCCCTTCTTGAATAGCAAACCTGCACCTGGAGATGATTTGAGGTATCTAAGTATCATATGTATCGCATCCATATGAACCTGACGTGGGTGCTCCATGAACTGGCTCACGCGACTCACTGCAAATAATATATCGGGCCTAGTGATCGTGACATACAACAATTTGCCTACCAGTTCTCTGTATCTTCTCCTGTCCACCTCCTCTGTGTCATCATCATAGAGCTTCATGCTGGGATCCATTGGTGTCGTAGCAGGCCGACACCCAAGCATACCTGTTTCACTTAAAAGGTTCGTAACATATTTCCTTTGGGACATTACTAATAAATATGGATTTCTAGCAAATTCCAACCCCAGAAAATATCTAAGGACACCAAGATCCTTAGTGACAAATTCGCTCCCCAGCTTTTCTTTCGCCTGCTTTATGCCATGCTCATCATCTCCTGTAATCAAGATGTCATCTACGTAAACCATAATTGCAATAATACCTTTAGGAGTCTTCTGTACAAACAAGGAATGATCAGCATTTGAGCGTTTGTATCCTTGTTTTTCAAAGAGGTCTGAGAGCTTCTGAAACCATTCTCTGGGGCTCTGCTTAAGGCCATAGATAGCCTTATGAAGTCTGCACACCTTGGAACAATCCCCCTCAACAGCAAAACCGGGTGGCTGTTGCATATAGACTTCCTCCTTCAAGTCTCCATATAAGAACGCATTCTTCACATCCAACTGATATAGCGGCCACTCTCGAGTGACTGCAACTGACATCAAGATCCGGAGAGTGGAATGACGGGCTACTGGCGAGAATGTATCAAGGTAATCCATCCCGTATGTCTGTGTAAAACCTCGTGCAACAAGGCGGGCCTTGTATCTGTCAATAGAACCATCTGCATTTTGTTTCACCGTAAAGACCCACTTGCAGCTCACTGGGGTCACATCTGGAGGTATAGGAACTAGACTCCAAGTTCCCCTAGATTGAAGTGTTGCCATTTCTTCCTCTATTGCTAGCCGCCATCTACTGTCCTGCAGAGCATCTTGATAATTCCGTGGAATATCTACAGCTGACAAGGCCACCACAATTTTCCTGAAATCCCCAGATAGTCGCTCAAATGACACAGAGGCTGCCAATGGATATGTAACGCAACTCCTCTTCGATTTGCGTATAGCAATAGGAACATCTAAATCAGTTGTGTCCTCATCTGGCCCCTGCAACATATCCTGCTCAAAAATATCATTAGATCCATCAAGAGAAGTATCTTCAGTACATACCATAGGCAAGCTAGGAGATGAGTCATGACCATGAGCTGGAGGAGGCCTGCGGGTATAATGGAACGGTAGTGGTGAGACGAGGATTTTTGGTGGTGGTGGTGGTGGTGGTGACGACGGTGCTGGAGGTGGTGATGTCATGTATATGGCGTCGGCAGGCAGTGACGATAGCTGCTGATCACCTGAGGCTGAAAAATACATTACAGATTCAAAAAATGTAACATCTGCACTGACCATATACCGCCGACGCAGAGGATCAAAACACTTGTACCCCTTTTGAGGTCTGGAGTACCCAACAAAGACACACTTGACAACCCTAGGAGAGAGCTTGTCAGTACCAGGAGACAACTGGTGGACAAAGGCAACTGAGCTAAACACACGGGGAGTAAGGGAAAACAGATCCTTCCCAGGATAGATAAGGGAAAAAGGAATCTGGTCATCCAAGATAGAGGATGACATACGGTTGATTAGATAACATGCAGTGAGAACCGCGTCACCCCAGTAAGAATAAGGAACATGACTCTGTACAAGAAGTGATCTTGTGACATCTAGTAAGTGGCGATGTTTCCTTTCCGCAATTCTATTTTGTTGAGAGGTATGAGCACATGATGTTTGATGGATAATCCCTTTTGAGGAGTAATAGTTGGCAAGGACATGAGTGCACAGTTCGAGGGCATTATCACTTCTGACAAACTTCACAGATGTGGAGAAAACATTTTGAATTTCATTCAGAAAATGGATAATAATGTTGCCTGCTTCAGATTTATTTTTCATCAAAAATACCCATGACACACGAGAGAAGTCATCCACAAAAACTATATAAAATCTGTGTCCCTGATGATCAAGTACACGACTCGGACCCCATACATCAATATGAAATAACTCAAACTTGGAGGTACTACTCCGACCTGGACGACTGGGAAAGGTCGACCTGTGATGCTTTCCCAACTGACAGGCCTCACACTGGATAGATGTGTGAGGAAGACCCTGGAGTAACACATGACGCAACTTCTGAAGCGGTAGATGCCCAAAGCGCAGATGCCACAGTAAAGGAGATACTGGTCCAGTGGGAAGGGATGAGGTTCCAACGAATGGAGTCTGATTTAGGCGGTAGAGGCCTCCTTACTCATAGCCACGACCAATCACGTTGCCCGTATGGATGTCCTGAAAAATAAGAGAAGATGGATCAAAAATTGCCCGACAATGTAGATCCTTCGTAATCTGACTAATTGACAATAAATTCATTGAGAAATCGGGTGCATATAGCACATTCTTGAGCTGCATAGAAAATGTCAGTCTAATCTCCCCCTGACCAGTGATGGGGGAATGTGTATCATTTGCAATGACTACTGTTCGGCCTGGAGGAATCTGAGAGTAGCCTGTAAGTAACCTCTGATCGCCACACAAATGATGTGTAGCGCCCGAGTCCATAATCCATGGTAATGTATCTGATCTACTACTGGTAAATGCAAGTATGCTACCTGAAGCACTAGTCGACGCAGAGGTAGAAGCAGCATCATCAGATTGACTTTCAGTAGTTGGTGCTGGGCCAGATGAGGGAATAATGCCCCTTAGACGGGCAACTAGATCATCGAACCTCTGATCTAAAGTAGCAGCAGATGGAGGCTCTATCTGCTCAGCGATTCGTGCAGATGCAGGAAATCCATGCTTCGAGTAGCATGTGTCTTCACTGTGTCCAACGCGATGATAATAAGTACATGTTGGCCGAGTGCAGCCTCCTCTTCCACGGGGTCCACGTCCACGGCTCTGATGATGAAATCCACGACCCCTGTTGGCTACCATGGCTGAAGTATTCTGATTCGTGGTCGTGGAAGGAACTGTGATCCGACTCAGTCTATGGAAAACTTCCTCCATGGGAGGAATAGTAGAGTCGGCCAAGATCTGGGATCGTGCCGCCTCATACTCTGGATCAAGCGCAGCAAGGAACACGCTTACCATAGTCGCATTCCGATATGTCTTTTGCTGTTCTGGCGTGGCTGTCAGGGGCATGAAGCTGTAGAGCTTCTCGATCATCCCTCTCAGTGATGTGTAGAGAGAATGTAGAGGGCGACCATTCTGCTTTATAGTGAATATATCATGCTGGAGTTGCAGAATCTTTGTCTCGTTCTTCGCCTGCGAATATGTAGCCGCCAGAATGTCCCACATATCCTTGGCCGTGGGTTGATGTAGAATGTCATTGGCAATCTCAATTGCCAACGTACCAGATAGCCAAACTTTGGCATATGCGTCATCGGCCTCCCAAGAGGCATTTGCTCCAGTCTTCTCAACAGGCTCTGGTTCGGTAAGAATGTGCTTCTTACCCGTTGACTTCATCATGCTCATGAACTGCATTGCCCACAGTTCATAGTTTGTACCGTCCATCTTTACAATAGGCGCTGGACCACGAAAGGCGCCAATGGATGGAATATCCGCCTTACTTTTTGACATACTGGAGACTGAAGACTGGAGCAACTAACAGAGGATGAAATTCGTCTACAATGACATAGACGGGTTTAGTTGCACGTGTAGACCTCAAGCAACTAAACCCATGTAGATGATGATGTGTGCTTTAGGGCTTAGTACACGTGCACACGCACAGGGAGCACGCGCACACGTAAGGAGCCCGCTGTTGCTCGCACTGGCATGCGCGGTTGCGTGTGAAGGAGCCCACGCACGCCTGCTGGATCACGCACAGGCACACGCAGTTGCGCGTGAAGGATCACGCGCAGTCACTCGATAGTGCGCGGAGGACTGCGAGAGCTACAGAGCGGAGGACTGCGATGCGCGGAGGGCTGCGCACTCGCGCAGATGCACTCGCGCAGATGTACTGCGATGCGCGGAGGGCTGTGCACTAGCGCACTCGCGCAAATGCGCAGGGGCGGCAGCAAAAGGTGCAGGCGCGCAGCTGCGCACTTGTGCGGCGGTGGAGGCGACGCCGATGAGGAGGAGAGGCTGGCGGGTGGGGTAGGGTAGAGTTAGGGTTTCGAGAACTCCGGTTTAGGACCGTCGCTCTGATACCATGTTGGGAAAAATGAACGAGAGAGTTTATTCCATAAGCCCTAGGCTCTCTTATATAGGAGAGTAGCCTATGGGTAAATTACATAAAGCATACAACTGAAAAAAGAAATAACAGAACCACACAGAAACTAATATATGCGTTAACATATACATATATATATTAACTAAGTACCATCGGGGCCCATTTTAGGGTTCTGTGGGAACCCTCTCAAAAGCCCGCCCCCAAAGGCCTTCTTTTATCGCATGTTGTCTCTAGGAGGGAGGGGGGACTCGGATATGCGCCGCCGCCGCTAGGAGAGAGGAAGTCTGAAAGGGCGGCGCCTATGCGTTCAAGTGGCGGGCTGGAGCACTCGCCTCCACCTGGAGACGTTGAAGACGTTGCATTTGTGCGGTGATGGGGCTTCGTGCGCACGATCTGCGCTTGCGCGAGGGTAGAAGCTCGCCACCGATGGTGCGACTGGATCCGCACGCTGCCTGTGCGGGAGTGGGAGATGACGTGCCTGGAGCACGCCGCGAGGGAGGAGGGCGGGAGAGTGTTTGTTGCACCTGCGCCTAGGCGCGAGGGGCCGCTCGACAGGCTGGCGCGAAGCGGTCGCCTCTCGTGAGTAGAAGAGGGCGGTGTGGGCACCTAGCGCATGTGCCTGTGAGGAGGGCGATGCCTGTGTTGCGCTTGCGGGGAGGCTCCGCACGAAGGGCCTGGAGATGCGACTGGGCATGAGGGCTGGAGGGCGGCGGAAGTAGTGCGAGATCGGGGAAGCGCCTGGCTGAAAGAGGATTGCCGCCTGGATGAGGGATGCCGACTGTGCGAGCCCTGCGCGCTTGCACGAGTGGCTGGTATGCGCGATCAGTCTGGACAGAGGGGGATTGAACCTGGGACTCATGCGTGATGCGCGCCTGGAGCATGATGCGCGATCAGGAAGGAGCATGGTGCTTCCAAGCACCGCCGTTGCAATGGATGCGCCTGTGCGTGCAACAGGTTTGGAGTTTCCAAGCGCCGCCTGAGAGGAGTTCGTGAAGGGAGTTGTGGCGTCTGCTCGTCGCCTGGGGAAGCCTGATACCACTGGAGGTGCGCCTGCAGCAAGAGGCGGCGCATAGGAGAGTGTCGCTACCATCGATGAGTGCTAGATCCAGAGCAGGACTTCAGAACAGTATATCTAGGGTTTTGGAGTACCACACTGAGGAGATGTGACCTGTGCCGCTTGCTGCGATCGAGAAGAGATTGAAGGTTGAAACACGGCCCTGAAGATAAAACTTTGCTAGATATTCTTGCCGTCACATCAAAAACGTAGGGTTTCATAAACAACCCTAGATCTCTCGATTCTCAATACAAAATAAAGAAAAAAATCCTCGAAAATCGACCCGCTCTGATACCATGTTATGAAATAGAAAGTGGAAGCAAAACATGGAAAAATGATAAAGAACATATGAAGAACGCGTGATTTAACGTGGAACCCTACTCCGTGAGGAGCGGGATGAAACCACGGGAGAAGCCCTCAAATGGGGCGTGTTTGTCTATTGACTTTCTCAAAGGATACAAGAGGTCTGGGACTCCTTATATAGCCTCTCCAGAGCCTCCAAGTCCCACCACTAGACGATGTGGGACTAAACACATGGATGGGGTAAATGGATCTTCTCCAGGATCCATTTACCCTGCTACAACTCATGACGCACAACCAAATACTCCAACACTTATCTTTTTGGTTGACCACATATGCCTTCAGATATAAGGGAACCAGCAAAATCATCTGGCTTCTGGAAGTACTTATACCAACAACAAATCTCCATGGTAACTTATACGAATAGCAAATCTCCATGGCATTCTTCTTATAGGATGTTCGATGCTATAATTATGGCACTTTTTGTGTTCTTTATTGAACCTATTAGCTGCATCATTTTCTTGATTAGGCATGGACTTATCTTGGTATGATTACGTTGCTGAGAACAAAAGCTACCTTGGACTCAATTTGTTAGCATGATAGCTCAGCTTACTATCTGAAGTTGTACTCATTGAATCCTTTCTCATTAGACAGCCAAGCTGCTTGCGTCAGTAGCTTGATTTATTTCAAGGACATTATTTTCGTACATCATGTATCTGATTTTAAGGTGTTAACTTTTGCCCTATTAGAAACTAGAAGTTTGAGGTGGTGGTGATCATGATAAATAAAATGAATAACACACGCATCTTGGCACCATGCTTATCTGGTATATAATTTAGAACAACACATTCTTATAATGTTTCTCAACCATCCTTCTCAGGATATCACTCTCAGGGAAATACATTGATTATATTAGTGCAGAAAAATAATCAGGTGTTCCAAATTCAGATCAGTCATTGGTTTCAGATTTCATGATGTTAAGATGAAAATTTGAGTGAAATTTTAAGTATTATACAATAAAAATCATCATACTACGATATGGATATCACTTATCACAATTGATGATGTGGACCGATCAATTAGATCGGTAATGCCAATCATATAAGATATGTATGTATGAATATATGTTTAATGAACCTAGATGGTTAATAATAATCAGTGACGACTGATATTGTGCTGGTCATAGTGGCCCTTACACATGACCGTACGAAGGAGCGGTGACCTTCAGCTGGGCAGGAGATAAGAAGCTTAGTTAAGGGAGCGGCCGCTGAGTGCACGGGTCTAGGATCCCAGTCCTTTTACGATTTTACGCAAGCTCACAATGTTTTTACTCTTCGTTGGGATCCAGGTTTTTGACCAATTCTGCTGACCCTGTGTTCTTAGGGTGACTAGGCTGGAGGACCCTCGGTTTTGCTTTTTCTCTTTACGAGCCCATTTACCCGTACCGTTCGAGCTGGTTTTTGGAGTGATTCTTCCGGAGAGTCTCTCTTATCCGTCTCAAAGATGTAGTTTTGTTGTAGGCCTAGCCCTCTACTGGACCTCACTTCCACTTAGAGGGCGAGACGGAAGAGTTACTGTTATGCCAATAGTTTTTCGCGATGAAAAGATCGTTTTCAACTGGAGTTGAGGTTGGTTATAGTTGAGCTTGGTACAAAAATCATTAACCATCGTCAATCATCAATCATCGACATTTAATTGGATCTTAGAATGACTTCGGATGTTAGGGAAATCTAGTGGATGTGTTGGAAACTTAGATAGGATGCATTATACTCCACCGCATACCAATGGAGGCACATCAACCGTAAGACATTCTCCACGCCTTAGAGTCATAGTGTAAGGTCACACTCAGACCAAGACCACAGACTATCCACTAGACTTGGGAAATTAGACAGAAATAAAGGTCAAATAAGAGACTCATCATCCTCAATACCAAGATCCATCAACATGATCTCTAAGCGATAAAAAGATAATAACCTACCTATGGATATTTAATTAATATATGAAAGTATTATATATGGAAAGCTATGGTGTGGTGGGTGATCACGGGATTTACATACATAACAACTTGAAAACCCGTTTTATGTGAGTAGCTTGCTAAATTTAAATTTCAATATATATCTACTTGCATTCTATTGAAATCACTGAATTGCCTGTTATTTTTAATATGTTGGATTGTATTCAACAATTGTTAACATTTCTCTTGTCCCTCATATATATGACAGGCAATGCGCCTGCATTGCAGTAGACTGACAACTGGTTGTTGGGTTCCGCAATTTCTATTTACGGTACACATGTTTAGATTTTGTTCAAGTTAATGTATTGTTTTTCCTTCTTTTCTGACACGTTTTTGGGACGCATGTATACAATGTATTTCCTTTTTGTTACATGTAAATTATATGGAAATTAATGCAAATGTAAATTTGGTGACATACTGTTGTTATTTCTGTAGTTGATTGTCTACATTATTGTGAATGTCATCTCGGATCGTGAAAAAATTTCCTTCACTTTCAGGTAACCTAATGCGATCCATTGTGAATATAATATTGCGAGTGATATTTAAACGGATAACCGGATCTGCATGCATACGTCACAAGAAACAATACATATTAATACCGTTTCTGATTATCCAAGGTACAAGCAACAATCACCAAACAAAAATGCCATGAACCCCATGGGAAATGCTGCACGTCATGTTTTACTGCCCCAATGATATTCTCCCACCAATAACATATCATACCCTTACAGAAGCAATATCTCCTTTTTTGTTGAAAAATTGATCATAAAAATAAATGGAGTTGATGGGAGAGACTAACTCTCTATTAAAAAAAATGTTCCTAAAAAACTGTGATACAAAATTTGACCTCAAAATACCGTAGGATAAACACACAGAAATATATGGATACATTACACGAGTACCCTTTTCTCACATAACATCAAAAAATAAAAATCCAACCCCTCAAGGAGAGACGGCTTTCTAAATATACTGTCATGAGATGAGCGTTTAGGAATGGAGCTCTAGATGTCTTCTGCAAATGATGCAAGCCAGCATTTTCGGGGGAACATCATCATGCTGGACACAAATCCTAGAAGTGTAGAGGCCGATAGCAATTCTGTGGGCTATCCGGTTGCCACGAAATGGTGTTATTTTTAAAGCTAAATGGTTTTATCTTAAGAATGTAATTCACTTAGCTAGATCTCTCCTCGAAACTTAGCAAATGTAGGTTAACCATTCTATTATTAATATATTTTGGGGGCAGACCCACCACGGATGTTTCCCCCTTTTTTGGTTAAAAAAAACAAATCCAAGCAAGTAGCAATACTTGAAGAACAAAGATGCCCGTAAAGACAAAACATTGCAGGTTACATACAGGGCAATTAGTTACCAAAGTATACAAGACTAAGTAGATGCCAAGTAGGGAGAAAAATATCCAATGTGCAAAACATAGAAGCAGTGTTTAAGATTTGAGTAAATTTCGTCGAAATTTCAGTTTCGACAAAAAGTGGGCTTTCAAAACCATGGTATATAATCAACTTTCTCATATATCGGGTGATATGTGCAAATATCTCAAAGAGATATCGGCACATATCGCCATCACGCACGAGATGAGGAATCTTGCTTTAAAAAATTTGACTTGGGGCGAAATGGGACCAATATTTTGGTCGAGTCAGGAGCATGTCACCCCCATTCAGCTGTCATGATGTTGCTTCTTCTCCAATGTGATTTCCTTCCTTGTTCTTTAGGTATACTCAAATCTTCTTTAATTTCTTTTTATAGGAGTGCTTTTCTAGGATTTTTGTTCCTCTCGTGTTGATATTGCATATTGTGGATTTTTTTTTGGATAGATATTGAATATTTTGTGAGATATATGAAATACAAATTTAGGAGTTTTGAGTTTTTTGTGGAATCATGATGAGTTTTCGAAGGATAAACTTGGATCTCATTTTAAACAAATAGAAAACAAGATTTCGAAAAATTTTGTGAGATACATAGAAGAGAATTTTGGGGCTTTTGTATTTTATTTCGAATCATGACAAGTTTTCAAAGGAGAAACCTGGATCTCAAATTTTAGAAACCAAAATTTCAAATAATTTGTCAGTTAAAAATTAATAATTGATTACTTCTGAAAAAACCTTACATCAATGCATTATTTACATGTTTTGTGCCTCTTACGTGATTTTTACTCGAAATTGTTCCCCTCAACTCTAGATCTAAGACGTTTTTACTTACAAATCGGATCATATAAATCTATATACTAATCTAAACACCAAGTATACATGAATTTATGCAGAGTAAGCGCTATAAAATTTAAAAATATGTTAAATCAAAAAATAAAACTAAAAATAAATAGAAAATACTTAATTGTTCTCATTGCATTCCGCATGAATGACCATTCTGCAATTTCTTCGCAGGATTCAGTAACCATCGTCATGAACTCACATTCTGGATCGGAATCTTATGGTTCTGAGGATCTGAGGGAATTCAATGGGGATATTGGTTGGAGATATGCCACCGCTCCTGATGCCAACAAAGTCAAACCACAATGGAACTACTGTGGGAAGAGGTTGGGAGGAGAGGGGATTAAGAGGGCGAAGCAACATCTTGTTGGCAACAACAAGAATGTTGTCAAGTGCACGTATTTCACTAAAGATGTGAGGGACATGGTGAATGCTAGCTTGGATGGGAAAAAAGACAATGATACAAAGAAGGCAAAGAGGGGTGAGCAATCAAAGAGTTCATATTCGAGAAAGAGTTCAACATCCTCTTTGATTTAGACGATGATGATTTTGTCTCCCTTGTTAATATTTAGGTTGCAGCGGAGATAAGGGCATATAGGAGGCAACAAAGGAATCTACGAGGAGCAAGTTCCAGAGGAGAGACCTCAATAGTGCACGAGGTGGCTTTTATTGTGCCGAAGGCAGTGGGAGTGGTTCTCAAGGTGCACCAGTACCACCATCCACCAAAAACACAAGCAGAAGGAAATGGAACCCTTCTTGACGAGGAGTAGGTCCATGCAAATCAAGCCAAGCAAGGATCCAAGACAGAAGACAGCGAAGGGCATGTTTGCAAATGCACTTGGTAGAGTGGGTGAGGCTATCAACAAGCTCTTTTTTGGGGAAAGCATTCGACGACGTTGAAAGCGAACCATTTTTACAACATACCATCGACATGATCGGTGTAGCAAGAACAAGTGTGAAGGCTCCCACATTCTACAAGATAATGAACAAGTATATCGGAATGAAGGAGGAATAGAACAAGTAGATCGTTGAGCTGAGAAGGAGATGACCAAAGTACGGGGTGACACCGATGTGCGATGGATGGATGACCTACACGAGGAAGCATATCATTAACATCCCCATTTACTACGACGGAAAGACATCTATTTTGAAATCCGTCGATGCATCCGCTCATGTGAAGGACCCACAAATACATGTTAAGATTGATGAAGGACATCATCAAGGATGCTGGGAAGGGGAGCTTTGTACAGATTATCACAGACAATGGCAACAACTTCAAGAAAGCTGATAAAATAACGGATTCAAGCAGCTACGATATTTTTTGGACATCGTGTACTGCACATTATATTGATTTGATCCTGAAGGACTTCAGTAAGAAGATGGTCTCATAGGTGGTGGAGCAAGCACGGACGATCATCACCTTTATTTACAACCATTCCAAAGTGTTGGCTTTAACAAGGCGAATGTGCAATAGTGAACTGGTGAGACCTGACATCACATGCTTTGCATTCAATTTTATAGCGTTACAAAGCCTTGAACAACACAAGGCGAGATTGAAATCATGTCTTGCCAAGTTGAATGGTTCGAGACACCCGAAACTCCGACGAAATGCAGGAGGGAAGTGGAGACATTGATCAATGATCTCTCATCCTCTTCATATGGTGGCTATGTAATAAATCTATCTTTTATTTTGTGATAGAGTTTTCAGGATTAAAATCTAAGAATTATGCATGCTTGGTTTCCAACTTATTACTTCAATCCCAAGTACTACTCCAAAAACAGTCTTAGTACAAATGCCAACCTTCTAGAAATTATCCAAAACTGTAGAGGGGAAGCTCGTCAAAGACGAAAAAAGCAAACGATGTCCACGAATGAGGTAAATTAGAATCTAAAGGGGACTTACATTTCCAAGCAGTCCGACAATACTCATTGGAAGTATTATGTGACATTTTATGAGTTCAAACAATGTACAGGTCAAGTATTTTAGGATGCTCTAGAGTCCTTCGGTAGAATTACCGCAGTCAATGGACGGGACAATACTCTTCGTGATAAGAACGAAGAAGTCTATTGATTGTGTTGTGACGTATTACTACTATTTACTCCTTTGGATTTTCCGCAGTTGAATGGTGGTACTGTGTGGGATTGAAACTCCCAACCTGATAAAGGTGGCAGTGAAAGTATTGTCTTACACCGCATATGACAGTGGTTATGTGAGGAACATGAGTACATTCAACCTGATTCATTCGAAGAGACGACACAAGTTGGGAGAATAGAAGCTCCATTATCTTATCTACGTGCACTACAACTTAAAGCTAAAGACGAAATATGCATGAGAGGGCAATGACAAAGAGGACTACACATACCCTATCGATATTGCATACATTTTGAAAATGCACGATGCCGATGCAAATGAAGATATTCTCCAAAGGTGTGTGGATTTCAGTGGTGCTCCAGTGCTCGATCAATTAAGAGGAATGCCGAATCAGAATAAAAGCCAACAAATGGGAGCAGATGTTGGTGACTACATGGCTAGATCCGACCAGATGATAGACTTTCTTGGAGGGTCGGAACTTGATGGAATTATTGATGACATTCTCTCTATTAGTTCCAAATCCAAATCAAAGGATGATCGTGGAGATCTTAATGTCGTTGGCACAAGTGTGTCTTTGCTTTCACAGAGTAATAGACACATCGAGATCATCATCCATCATAGAGAGGGTACCTGCTCATCTTGTAAGGCATCTTACTGCACAGACAACTTGGTAGTATCATCTGTAGAAATAATGTGCTAATTACATACCTGAGGTGTGTTGGATGATAGGGAAGACCTATGAGCAGGGAGAACAAAGCGAGAACCACGATTAAACATACGTGGCAAAAACAGAGTCAACGTAGGTGGCGGTTCATGGACAACCACAAGAGCAGGTGTAGGTACTGGAGGAGGCGACAATGGAGGTGGTAGTGAAGAATGTGAAGGAGGTGGAAGATCAAGCGTAGAAGGTGGTAGAGATGTAGGAGGTGGAGGCATGCATACCTCAATAAAGTCAGATGGGGCCACTCTGTCATGTGTAGGAGAGAAATACATAACAGACTCAAAGAATGTAACATCAATACCGATGAAGTAGATCAAAGCAATGGTACCCTTTCTGAGTAGGAGAGTAGCCAACAAAGACACACTTGACAGCTCTGAGAGAGAGCTTGTCATGACCATGTGAAATATTGTGAAGAAAGGCAATAGATCCAAATATACGAGGTGTAAGGGAGAACATGTCCTCAAGAAACACAACCGAGAAAGGAACCTTTTATCCCAAGATAGAATATGGCATACGGTTCACTAAATAGCATGTTGTGAGAATCGCATCACCCTAGTACGAGTGAGGAGCACGACTCTAAATCAGAAGGATTCTGGTTACATTGAGCAAATAACGGCATGTGTGCACAACAAGACTGTTTTGTTGAGATATATAGGCACACGAGGTCTGGTGTACAATGCCAAGAGATCTGAGAAACTCGTATAGTTGAAAAGTGTAAAACTCCAAGGTATTGTTAGAATGCAAATACTTGACAGTAGCAGAAAAAATGTTCTTTATTTCATTAATAAATGATGTAATGACCGACCGAACCTTAGACTTATTATTTAACAAGAAAGTCTATAATAGTCATCTATAGCAACCGGATAAAAACAATGTCCTTGGTGATCACAGGGATACGACCCGAACACCAAATATCCAAGTGAATGAGCTCAAACAATTGAAAATTGCTCCGACTTTGACGAGATGGAAACGAAGAACGGTGATGCTTCCCATGCTGGCAAGCCTCGTACCGGAAGGAAGATCACGCGGAGATCTGTGGGAGAACATGACACAACTTCTGCAGAGGAAGGTGGCCAAAACGAAGATATCACATGTACGATGAGACTAGTCCAGTAAGAATAGTAAAGGCACCAACATGAGGATGTTGAACCAGTCTATAGAGCCTTCGTTGCTCACGGTCACATCGAATCACCCTACTCGTGAGTATGTCCTGAATACAAGAGAGGGCAAAAAACTACACGATAATGCATATACCTTGTAATCAGATTAATAGAAAGCAAATTCATCTGAAAATCAGGAGCATATAAAACATTCTGCATATGTGTGATTGGCATCAAATGCAGCTCCTCCTGTCCAGTGATGGGTAAGTGAGGAGCTCGAAGAGGCTCTAGCAGTAAGATCTGAATTGGGCTCTGTCTCCATATAGATGGTGAGAAGTACAAGAGTCCATGATCCACTCTGTCCTATTTGCAATGCTACAACTAGTAACATCATGTGTGATACCTGAGGAGCTCGAAGAGGTTCTAGCAGAACCTGTAGTATCTGTGGACCCTGTAGTGGTAGTGTCGAGAATTGGAGTCATGATCTCCTGTATACGAGAGACAATGTCATCAAGGTATGGATATGCTTGAGGAGTTGTAGTGTCTGAAGGCTCAATCTGCTCTGCCATGCAAGCAGATGCAAGGTATCTATGCTTCTGATAGCAAATGTCCTTAGAGTGTCATGGGCGACGACGGTAGGTGTAGGGACCACGTTGACGTCCACCATCTCTGTCATGGGGACTACGTCATCTGAACTGCGTAGAACCTCCTCTGCCGTGAGAAGCAGCCACCGTTGAAGCAGGTAGTGTGTAGTGGTGGCAGGTGGAATAAGAAGCCTACTGAGACGACTGTAAGCCTCCTCCATCACTCTACGGAGGTATGATCGCCCCAGTAAGAAGTTGTGCCCGTGACGCCTCATACCGTGGGTCAAGTGCTACCAAGAAAATCCCAATCATCGTGGAATTTTTGCATGTCATCTGCTGCTCTGTAGAAGTCGCAATCGGCATGAAGTTGTGAAGTTTCTAGAACATGTCACGAAGACAGAGTAGAAAAGGTGCAGTGAACATCCATTCTGCTTTGCCAATGTATGCCAAACTGAAGCTGAAGAATCTTGGCCTCATTCTTCGCTTGGGCATAAGTGGATGCCATATTATCTTACATCGCCTTGGCGTTGGGTTGGTTCATAAGATCATTGGCTATCTCTGTGGTGAGGGTCCCAGAGAGCCAAATATGCGCATATGCGTCATCATGATTCCACAAAGCATTGTCCCCATTCTTGTCGGCTCTGGCTTTGTCAGAATGTGCTCCTTGTTGTTGCACAACATAAGAGCCAGGAAGTGCATGGACCATAACTCATGGTCCCATCCATCGTCACAATGGAAGCTAGGCTCTTGAAGGCACCGAACGAAGAAAAGATATCACCTTTGCTTTCTGACATGATGGGAAAAAATGTTAAAAAACAGAACTCGACTGGGAAGTAGATCGATTAGAGCGAGTCTACACAATCATATGGAGGATTGATTTGTACGGGTAGACTCATACAACCATCCTCTTTAATCCCTAGACTGCGTTAAGGCCAAAAAAACATGATATAGAGGTACAAAATCACGTTTTCCGATCAAAATCAAACCAATTCAGACTGCAATTCGATGCTGAATAGGAAATCAATCCACACCGGAGGTCATATACGGTGCTGGGAGATGCAAGGGACCACAAGGCGGCAACGGTGATGTTGGGATGCCGTCAAGGTCGCGTGCATCGGTGGCAGTAACTACTGCTATGCGCTAGTGATAGCGACGACCGCTGTTGCTGCGCGTGGGCGGCGGCTATGACGTAGACAGATGAGAGAGGGCGGCGGGTAAGATTAGGGCACGGAGTTCAAGAAATCTGATCTACAACCATCACTTTGATACCATGTGGAGAGAAAGGAATGAATCATAATATTATGGGAGCCCTACAATTGTCCTATAACCTGTTGGGCAAATTAGATAAAGAAGATAGAAGAAATAAATAATACGTAAAACTGTAAAAGACATGAAAGATAACTAGTATCTCAACAATATTTGCATGAGAGCATGCAACTCATTAGAAGACCAGCATGCAGTAAGGAGCCTTTCCATTTATCAGAAAAGAATACAATCATAAGACCCTTTCCATTTATCAGAAAATAATACAATCATGAGACTTTCAGAACATCCATTAAAAAGTTGACTGAATTATTCAGTTTTAAATTCCTCTAAGTTTATCACAAATCACCCACAGAATATATAAATATATCCAGAATTCCATATCACAATACGAGAGCAACACAGCAGCATTACTAGAAAAATTTGCAAGTAAACAGAAATGATTCAAAAGTGAGAAAACATCCAAGCAAAAAATACTGTTAAAATCTCACTTGCACAGCGCAACCCTGTCGCCTAGCTACATGGTCCATTCGTTTAACATCCTTCAGCCAATCAACAGCCACAAGCTCCATTAGAGGTTTTCCAGCAGGAATCTATAAACCAGTTGCACAGTATCCATGAGCATAATAAATGGAAAATAAAATACCCCTACTACAGAAAAGACACAGTACCTTGCTTTTATCATTTGTAAATTGTCTGCTACGAACTCTAAAATTATTTCCATTTGACAACCTCCAACAATCACGTCCATTATCACGATCATCCCTTCGTAAATTGCCAGAGAAAATAGCCAAGTCTATTTTATCCAGAGGCTCCTCATCTACAACTTCAATAGGAAACAAAGTAAAGTGAGTATATCCTTCCATATAAACCAAGATCTTATGCTATCATTAAAGCACAACAAAAGTCAAGCAAATCAAACCAACCTGCCTTCTTTATGTCACCTTCAAATTTTTCGGAGAAAATCTGACAAAAATACGCCATCTAGTGTCAGAAAAGCAATCTTAAAAGCAACTAAAGCAAGCAATCCATTTACCAACCTCATCCGCTTCTGCAACCTGATAGTCATCATCATCGTCAGAATCATCATCCATCAGACCCGCCCTTGAACCAGCGTCATTTACTTGATCCAATGATGGACTCGGACGATGTGTTGGTTTATCCTTCTTTGAAGGAACAGACACATAAGATATTGATGACATCAGTGGCATTCTTGGTGCATGTGAGATGGAAACATCTGTCTGAGCAAACCACTCTCGAAGACCTGACATATTAAATTAAACACCATGTGATATTTGGTAAAACATGTGGATCAAAGAAAGAGGGAGAGTATCCACGTTGACTTTTTTTATATAGATCGCACTAATTGGTTCGATACTTTATTTCAAAAAAATCTCGGTTTATTTGTTATTGTTGGAAAAATAGAATGGCTTATCATTATTGAGACCTAGGGCTCTCATATATAGGAGAAAAGTACTGAGTAAATTATATAAGAGACACATGAAAAAAATAGAAATAAGAAATACACATAATGAGATACAAATATCTCAACACTCCTCAAGTTGGAGCATATCTGTCGATCATGCTCAACTTGAAACAACATCTCTGAAAAGGATATCTAACAAGGGCTTTGGTGAATATATCAACCGTCTGATCTCCAGTACAAACATGGGAGGTAGATATGAGACCCTTCTGGATCATGTCTCTGGTAAAGTGGCAATCCACCTCTATATGCTTAGTCCGTTCATGGAATGCAGGATTATTGGCAATAAAAAGAGCTGTTTGATTGTCGCATAGAAGCTGCATGGGAAGAGGTACCTCAATTGCAAGATCAGTCAAGACCGACCTAATCCACATCATCTTTGTACTCCCATAAGCCATGGCTCTGTATTCAGACTCTGCACTGGATCTAGCAACCATTGTCTGCTTCTTTCTTTTCCATGACACGAGTGAGCTCCCAATAAAAATAGCAAAGCCAGAAGTAAACTTCCTGTCTCTAGGGCATCCTGCATAATCTGCATCTGCACAAGCTGTCACCTCAAAAGATGTACCTTTGCTGAATATAAGATCAGTACCTGATGAAGACTTCAAATATCTCAGAATCATATAGACAATATCCATATAAACCATCCTGGAGGACCTGGACTGCTCCATGAACTGGCTCACCTTGCTTACAACAAAGGATATGTCTGACCTCGTGATAGTACCATAGAGAAGCTTCCCAACAAGCTCGATATATCTCCTCATATCTACCTCATTGATAACCTCATGCTCAGATCCGTAAGAGTAGTAGCAGGCTTGCACCCTATCATCCATTCTCAAGTAGAAGATCAGTCACAAACTTCCTATGGGTCATCACAAGACTTCGTTGGTTCCTGGCGAACTCTAATCCAAGGAAGTAACGACGAATACCAAGATCCTAAGTCACAAACTGCTGATCAAGGAACTCCTTGCCAACTTGAATGCCATGCCCATCATTACTCGTGACAATAATATCATCAACATAAACCTGAATAACAATTGTACATCTATGTGCCCTCTGAACAAAAAGCGAATGATCCGTAATGGACAACGTAAACCCCTGGTGCTCTATCAACTCTAATAGCTTATGGTACCAAGTTCTCGAACTCTGCTTCAAGCCGTAAATCGCCTTGTGTAGCCTACACACCTTCTGAGACTCCTCCTCAACAACAAACCCTGATGGTTGCTGCATATATACCTCCTCCTACAGATCTCGATATAGAAACGCATTCTTCACATCAAGTTGGTAAAGAGGCTAGTCCCGAGACACAGCTACCGATAGAAGAATGTGTAATGTTGAATGTATGGCCATTGGTGAGATGGTATCCTGGGAGTTCACTGCATAAGTTTGGGTGAACCTCGTGTTACAAGCGTTACCTTGCAGCAATCTACATTGCCATTTGCTCGTTGCTTCACTATAAAGATCCATTTGCACCTCACAAGAGACATACCTGGAGGGGTAGTAGAAACAACACTCTAGGTACCACGAGACTGTAAAGCGGCCATCTCCTCCTCCATGGCAAGTCAACGGCTACTATATTGTGTGACCTCCTGGTATGTTCATAGGATAGTGACAGCAGAGAGTTCCACGACAAACCTCTTGTACTCCTCTGAATGATGATCGAAGAAAACATGTGTAGCTAGAGGGTAAGTGGAACAATGACAACGCGACTTCCTCAATGCAATAGGTATAAGAATCATCGGCCTCTCCATTCATGGTTATCAACTCCTCTTGTACAGTATCATGTAGTATAAGCATATCACTAGTATCATCAGTAGAAACAATGTGTTCAGTTGATACCTGAGGTGTGTTGGATGATGGGGAAGGCGCATAAGCAGAGGGGCCTGCGAATGTAAAACCATGATAGGAACTGTCAGGGTAGATGGAGGCGGAGGTGGTGGTGGAGATGATTGTGACTCAACATGAGGTGGTGAAACAAAGACATCCTCTCCAGAATTAGACAGTATGTCACATGCAAGAGAATATTATGTCGGAGAGAAATTCCTTAGTTACTTGGATTTACTTAAATCCTTAGGTATTACGAAATATTTTTTTATCTGTATGCTACAGTGGTGTTGCACGTTCAACATGTGATACCCTTTAATGCTTTTTTACCCAGCTACTACAAAGATAACGCATCTTCGATGTGCGATATTGATATCGCACGTCCAACATGCGCTGTCTTTAAGTCATTGTTAAACCCAACTTTTCTTTCTGCAAACACTCACGCCTCACGCTTCTTCGACCCTCATGCGCCCGCCCTTGACCCTACGTCCTCCTACTCACGCGGTTGCCGCGTTCTCCTCCCGCTCTGCCAAGTCTTCCTTCGACCCTCCTACGCTCCGCCAAGAGATCCTCCTCCATCTCTGCCTCCTGCACCGTTGCCGCCCCTTCCGTTTCCTCCATTGCATCAACAAAGCTTTGGTAAAATCTTTGTTTTTTTGTTGTTAGATTTATGATATATAATATATGTATTTCTCTTCATTTCATGATTATATAATATTGAGTTGTACGTTGCCTCACGTATTAGTTCAGAATGGAGTCGATATTATGCAAGTTTCATTTAAAGGATGCGATATTGGTTCTTCAACGTCCTATGTACGTGGTTTCGGGTTAATGCCGCATATGACATTCGATGAGATGTTGAACCAAGTCTACCGTAAGTTCAACCTGGATGCGAATAATAAAAAAATCCAACTACTATATCGCATCCCTCGGGGAGCAGGCGAAGAGCCAACGCTTTCGTATATCGCCGACGATGATGTGCAAGGAGTTTTTGTGTATGCTCGGATCATTGGAAAATCGATGCCTGCTGACATTATTATTGAAACTGTATCGGTGGGCGAAGTCCCCAATGTTGATGATGTGGACGATCACATTGCTCCTGGACCCTCCGTTGTCCTTAGCACGAGACCCTCTGTTGTCCCTAGCACTGATGTACCTATAACCCAACCATCTACAGATCACGAATGGCGTATGAGTGACACCTTGCTAAGAGAGATTAATCATGCCTTAGATGACTTCATCTCTTGGGGAATCGAAGATGATCTGGAAGAGGATAGTGATAAAGATGTTGAAGATAATGTTGTAAATAAGGAGATGCGAGTCGAAGAATAAATCACGCTACCCATTGTACAACATTTACCATTTTTTTGGGTGAGAGAATCCCATACTCGTTCAACCTATGAGGATGACATTCGAATAAAGTCTGGACTTGACGGTGTTGTTGATTACTGTAGAGATAGTTCGTAGTATTCGTAGTATTATTATATAGTTATGTATCTTTTTGTTATTTCTTTTATCTTTAGTAGACCTCTCTGTAATTTACCCTTAAGGTCTCTCCCTATATAAGAGAGCCTAGAGTTTTCTGAATAATTGATCAAGTCTTTTCTCCCAACATGGTATCAGAGCCACCCTAGGGCTCTTCCTAACCGCCGCCCCTTCCCCACCCGCCGCCCTCTCCATCTCTTCGTCGCCTCCCTCGACTTTCTCTCTCTCCAGGCGGCCGCCAACCCGTCTAGGCGGTTGCCAGCCCGCCGCCGAGAGGTCCCAAGCGGCCCCATCTTGCCGCCGCACCTACCCAGCCGACCCTTGACCGCCGCCGACTCCTCCAAGGCGGCCCCAGCCCGCCGCCGAACATCTTAGGCGGCTGCCAGACCGTCGCCGTGCCCTTCCAGGCGTCTTGAGCGTGATCCAGGTGCAAGGGCTGTAGCCCTCATCCGAGGCGTGCCCTAGTCTACCTCGTCTCTTCCGCAGATAAATGGATTTGAGTGCGTAACGTCTACATACGCACTCAAATCCGATGCAGTTAGTGTAGACAATTGTTATCCTGTCTACAAACCCTAGTTCTTCCCCAGCGGCAGTATGTCAGAATAGAAGGTCGATATGCCATCCATTGGCGCATTCAAAGGTGTTGCGCCAATAGTGAAGATGGACGGGTCTAACTACGAGCTCTGGGCTATGCAGTTCATGAGCCTCATGAAGTCGAATGGTAAGAAGCACATTCTTACCGAGGATGAGCCCGCTGAGAAGACAGGGATATATGCCTCATGGGAGGCTGATGACTCCTACGCAAAGGTCTGGTTGTCTGGTACATTGACGATGGAGATTGCAAATGATGTCCTCCATCAACCCACTGCTAAGGCAATGTGGGACATTCTTGCCGCTACATATTCGCAGGTGCGAAATGAGACAAAGATGTTGCAGCTTCAGCATGACATCTTCACAATGAAGCAGAGCGGCAGACCTCTCCATTCTCTATACACATCCCTAAGAGGGATGTTTGAGAAGCTATACAGTACCATTCTACTCACTGCTATTCCTGAGCAGCAGAAGGCGTTTCGTAATGCCACCATGGTGGGTGTTCTACTTGCGGCTCTTGATCCTGAGTATGATGTCGCCCGGTCCCAGATCCTTGCTGATGCAGTTATTCCTCCAGTGGAGGATGTTTATAGAAGGCTAAGTCGCATTCCAGTCTCCTCCAGCTCCTCTACTCCACCCCCATCAGCGATGTCAGTCTCGCGTGGTAGAGGTGGTCTGCATTCTGGTCGTGGACGTGGCCGTGGACCCCAGGGAAGGGGTGGTCGCTTCAGTCAGACATGTTCTTATTGTCACCGCACGGGACACTCAGAGGAGACATGCTATTCTAAGCATGGATTCCCAGCATCGGCACGTGTTGCAGAGCATTCTCAGTCTCCTTTACCCTCTACTGCAGATAGTCGATTTGACGAACTTGTGGCCCGTCTCCGAGATATCATGCCACATACATCTGCTGATTCGTCTGGTGGCTCTTCAGATATTGCTGCCACCGCCTCTGCCAGTTCATCCGCTGCGGCGAGCACCTCAGGTTGATATACTGCATTCACAACACCTCATGATATATCTGACTGGGTTATAGATTCCGGAGCCACGCATCATCTCTGTCGAGATAGAGGTAGATTACAGGCCTACAGGGACATTCCTCCTGGCCGCTCAGTGCAGATAGCTGATGGTACCCATTCGCCCCAGGTTGGACAGGGGGAGGTTTTTCTATCTTCTACTATGCAGCTATAGAATGTCTTACATGCTCCTGAGTTCTCAATGAACTTGTTGTCTATTAGTCAGATTACGAAGGATTTGAATTGTCGTGCTATATTTGACCCGTCTTCTCTCATTTTTCAGGACATACTCACGGGCAAGGTGATTGGCTGTGGCTCTGAGCAGAATGGTTTATATCGACTGGTTCGGGATTCCTATGCTGGTGTCTCTTCTCACTCTGCTGGACCAGTCTCTCCGTACATTTGGCATCTCCGGTTTGGTCACCTTCCACTTCAGAAAATGCGCCATCTTCTGCCCCAGATCTCTCCTAGTTCGTCCTTTCGTTGTGAAGCGTGTCAGTTGGGAAAGCATCA
Source organism: Ottelia alismoides (assembly GCA_037367405.1). NCBI lineage: Eukaryota > Viridiplantae > Streptophyta > Magnoliopsida > Alismatales > Hydrocharitaceae > Ottelia > Ottelia alismoides. The sequence goes on along the minus strand of JAZKJV010011780.1, from coordinate 33,922 downwards.
CAGGTCGAGCTTCCAAAGTCGTCCGAGTCGGAGCAGTAGCTCCCCTTTTGAGTTGTTACATATAGATATATGGGGTCCGAGTCGTGTTCCCGATCATCAGGGGCACAGGTTTTATCTTGTGGTAGTGGATGATTTCTCTCGTGTGTCATGGGTTTTTCTTCTGAAAAATAAATCTGAAGCAGGAGATGTGATCAAGAATTTGCTTAATGAAGTGCACAATGTTTTTTCCTCCTCTGTTAAATATGTTCGGACGGAGAATGCCCTTGAATTTTGTACACGCTCACTTTCACTATTTCTTTCCTCAAAGGGTATTATTCACCAAACCACTTGTGCGTATACCTCACAACAAAATGGTGTGGCGGAAAGAAAACATCGCCATCTCTTGGATATTACTCGGACACTGTTGATTCAGAGTTGTGCTCCTATTTCATTCTGGGGCGACGTTGTTCTTACTGCATGCTATCTAGTTAATCGAATGCCATCCTCAGTTCTTGGTGACAAGATACCTATCTCTCTTATTTTTCCAGACAAGGAGTTATTTTCACTGACTCCACGTGTTTTTGGTACTGTCGCTTTCGTTCATCGTCTATCCCCTGGACTTGACAAACTCTCTCCTAGAGCAGTCAAGTGCGTCTTTGTTGGTTACTCCAGAACTCAGAAGGGATACCGGTGTTATGATCCTGTGACTAAGAGGTACTTTGTGAGTGCTGATGTCACTTTCTTTGAGTCAGTCATGTATTTTTCTCCTACAGGTGACAGAATGGTACCATCCACTACCACTGATGATATCTATGTTCCTTCACCACCTACATTGAGTACACATGAGTTATTCCTTGTCCCTACGCCAGCGTCACCACCACCACCTCCGCCTCCACCCATTCCACGGCCTACCATATCACCGTTACCTAAATTCTATACACGTCGGTCCGGTCCTGCTCAGACCGCATAGCAGCCAATTATCACGCCTCAGGTATGTTCAGATGGCATTACTACTGACGGGTCAAGTATGGTACATGTGCAGGATCCTTCAGTACAGGCAGACACTAGCCCATCCACTACAGCCGATGATGATCTTGATGCTCCGATTGCTATTCGGAAGCAGAAGAGGCAATGTACCTCTTATCCATTTGCCTCACACGTGTCTTTTCATCGCCTCACTGGTGATTTTCAGAGTTTTGCCACCGCCTTGTCTTTAGTGGACATACCACGGACATACCAGGAAGCTTTGAAGAATGATTGCTGGAAATTAGCAATGGAAGAGGAGATGAGGGCCTTACAGTCTCGTGGCACGTGGTGTTTGGTCCTTGCACGTTCTGATGCATCCATTGTGAGCTGCAAATGGGTCTTCACAGTCAAATATCGTGCAGATGGCACGTTGAATAGGTACAAAACACGCCTGGTTGCCCGTGGATTTACACAAACCTATGGTGTAGATTACATGGATACATTCTCTCCAGTGGCGAGACACTCTATTCTTCGTATTCTTTTGTCTGTTGTTGTGGTCCGTGATTGGAGTATATCTCAACTAGATGTCAAGAATGCCTTTTTGTATGGGGACTTACAGGAGGAAGTCTACATGCAGCAGCCACCTGGGTTTACTGCTGTGGGGGAGAAGCACATGGTCTGTAGACTTCACAAGGCGATATATGGCCTCAAACAGAGTCCGAGAGCATGGTTCCAGAAGCTGTCCAACCTGATTGAGGAACAGGGATTCAAGAGGTCAAATGCCGATCACTCGTTGTTTGTCCAGAAGTCATCGGCAGATACGGTTGTCATTATGGTATATGTGGATGATATTCTTGTTACAGGAGACGATGTTCAGGGCATAGAGAGGGCGAAGGCATTCCTAGGCCGTCAGTTCGTTACAAAGGATCTTGGAACCCTAAGATATTTTCTGGGGTTAGAATTTGCAAGGAATGCACAGGGCTTGGTGATGACCCAACGGAAGTACGTTACAGACTTCCTGGTTGAGACTGGCATGGATGGATGCAAACCATCAAGTATTCCCATGGACCCGAGCATGAGGTTGTATGATGGTGATACTGATGAAGTAGATAAGAGGAGATATAGAGAAATGGTGGGAAAACTCCTCTACATTACCATAACTCGCCCAGACATTCAGTTTGCAGTTAGCAGGGTGAGTCAATTTATGGAGCAGCCAAGACAGGTCCACATGGATGCTATACACATGATACTGAGGTATCTAAAGTCTTCTCCAGGGTCAGGACTGCTATTCAGAAAGGGCACAGACTTATCCATCTCAGCGTGTGCAGATACAGATTATGCAGGATGCCCTAAGGATCGAAAATCAACCTCAGGGTTCGCAGTGTTTGTTGGAGGCTCTTTGGTTTCTTGGAAAAGCAAGAAACAAACTGTTGTGGCAAGGTCCAGTGCCGAATCCGAATACAGGGCTATGGCTCAAGCCAGCACGGAAATGATGTGGGTTTGTTATGTACTAGAAGATCTACATGTAGCGGTGTCCCTACCTATGAAGCTTCAGTGTGACAATCAGGCAGCATTGTTCATAGCCAATAATCCAGCTTTCCATGAAAGGACCAAGCATATTGAAGTTGACTGCCATTACACTAGGGACTTGATCCAGAGAGGATTGATATCCACTACACATGTGAGCTCAGGAGATCAGACTGCAGATGTATTCACCAAGCCACTGCTCAGAGGACCCTTTCAGAGATGTTCGTCCAAGCTGAGCATGATAGATATCTATGCTCCACCTTGAGGGGGAGTGTAGAGATAGTTCGTAGTATTCGTAGTATTATTATATAGTTATGTATCTTTTTGTTATTTCTTTATCTTTAGTAGACCTCTCTCTAATTTACCCTTAAGGTCTCTCCCTATATAAGAGAGCCTAGGGTTTTCTGAATAATTGATCAAAAGTCTTTTCTCCCAACAATTACGTAAGGACAGAACCTTCAAATGTAGAGATGATTTGATTTATGTTTTAAAAATTATCACATCCTGGCACACTACGACTTCATGGTTAAAGAATTCACCAGTTTGATCTGGTATGTTTTTTGCACCTACTAATCGAAAGGATGTGTTTGGTATTTACATGGTCATTACAGGAAATTCGATGGTTTGTGGGTGATCTCTAAGATTGTTGACCCGCACACTTGTATAAACCCGATAGTTAATCAGGGTCATCCTCAATAAGACTACAAATTCATGTCTAGATTACTTCTATCTCTGGTGAGAGATGGCCATAATGTTCGGGTGCCGAGTTGTAGAGCTCACATCCACGAGATGCACAATTACGAGGTTAGCAAAAAAAAGGCATGGGATGCTCAGAGGAAAGCAATCGAGATAATATTCGATGATTGGAAGAAGTCTTATACTGAGATGCCTTATCGATTGCATGCAATGAAGGCCACCATACTATGGACTGAAATAGACATCGAATATAGCGAACATCTAGATCCTCGGAAATCACATTGTCGTAAATTTCAACGTTGTTTTTGGGCATTTGGCCCTTACGTTGAAGCATTCAAATATTGCCAGCCATTGATTAGTATTTGTTGGAGGAAATAAGAAACTTGTTTATTCCTGTAACCCTAGGCTCTCTTATATAAAGAGAAACCCATGGGTAATTTACATATAATGGACATGGGAAAATAAAATAGATAAAAAGATACATAGAAAGAAGAAATATCTCAACACTCCCCCTCAAGATGGAGCATAGATGTCAATCATGCTCAGCTTGGACGTACACTTCTGAAATGGTCCCCTGAGTAAAGCCTTGGTAAAGATGTCTGTCGTTTGTTCTCCTGAACAAACATGAGAGGTAGAAATCAAACCCTTCTGGATCATATCTCTAGTGTAATGACAATCTACCTCAATATGCTTTGTTCTCTCATGGAATGCGGGATTGTTGGCAATGAAGAGAGCAACCTGATTATCACATTGGAGATTCACGGGGAGAGGAATCTCTATAGTCAAGTCAGCAAGGACCGATCTGACCCACATCATCTATGTACTGGCCTGTGCTATAGCCCTATATTTTGACTCAGCCCTCGATCTGGCAACCACTGTCTGCTTTTTGCTCTTCCAGGAGACTAGCGAATCCCCTATGAACACAACACATCTTGAGGTAGACTTTCTATCCTTCGGACATCCAGCATAATCTGCACACGCTGTAACTGAGAGAGACGTGCCCCTGCTGAACAAAAGTCCTGTGCCCGGTGAATTCGTCATGTATCTCAGAATCATATAGACTGCATCCATATGTGTCTGTCTAGGCTGCTCCATGAACTGACTTACTTTGCTTACAACGAAGGCTATGTCAGGCCTGGTAATGGTCACATATAGAAGCTTACCAACAAGTTCCCTGTATCTCCTCTTGTCGACCTCTCCAGTGTCATCATCATATAGCTTCATGCTAGGGTCAATAGGAATAGTAGCAGGCCTATAATCTACCATGCCTGTCTCTGAGAGGAGATCTGCAACATACTTTCTCTGTGTCATCACCAGACCACGTTGGTTCCTGACAAATTCTAGCCCAAGAAAGTAACGTATATGTCCAAGATCCTTGGTCACAAACTGTTGACCTAAGAAGTTCTTGGCTCCCTGAATACCCTGCTCATCATCTCCTGTAACAATAATGTCATCAACATATACAAGAATGACAATAGTACCTCTCAATGTCTTCTGCACAAACAAGGAATGATCAGCAGTCGATCGTACAAACCCCTGTTGCTCTATCAAGTCCGAGAGCTTCTGGAACCATGCCCTTGGACTCTACTTAAGGCCATAAATAGCCTTGTGTAGTCTGCAAACCTTCTGAGACTCCCCCTCAGCAGCAAACCCAGGTGGTTGCTGCATGTAGACCTCTTCGTGAAGATCACCGTAAAGAAAGGAATTCTTTACATCAAGTTGATATAACGGCCAATCACGCGACACAGCAACAGAAAGAAGAATACGTAATGTAGAATGCCTTGCCACTGGTGAGAAAGTATCCTGGTAGTCCATCCCATAAGTCTGGGTGAACCCACGGGCCACAAGTCGCGCCTTATAGCGATATACGGTGTCATCCTCACGATGTTTCACTGTGAATACTCATTTGCATCCCACGACCGATGCATCAACTGGAGCAGAAACAAGACTCCATGCACCACGTGATTGTAGTGCTGTCATCTCCTCTTCCATAGCCAAACACCAACGACTATCCTGAAATCCCTCAGCATAATTTCGTGGAATAGCCACGGCAGATAAGGCCATTGCAAATTTCTGAAACTCCCCTGTTAGCCGATGGAAGGAGACCTGAGATGCCAAGGGATAAGAGGCGCATGAGCGTTTCTGCTTTCTTACTGCAATAGGAATATCCAGATCAGATACAACATCCTTCGTGTGCGTGCTATCTTCCTGCAATGACTCCTGCACCGATACAACTCCAGACCCATCATTAGAAGTTATGTTATCAGAACAAACCTAGGGCTCCGTAAGGGCTGTGCCAAAGCCATGAGTGGGCGCAAACCGACGCGTATAGAAATTAGGATAAGATGGAATAAGGGGCATGCTGGACTGGATAGAAGCTGGCGGTGGAGATGGTGGTGGTGGTGGTGGTGAAGGTACATCATGCATGGGAGGAGGCATCATGTACATCTCATTGTCCACATCTGATGAAGCTAACCAATCACCTGTAGTGGAGAAGTACATTACAGCCTCAAAGAAGGTGACATCAGCACTGATATAGTATTTTTTGTTCAAAGGATCATAGCATCGATATCCCTTCCGAGTCCTAAAGTAACCAACAAATACACATTTGACAGCTCTAGAAGCGAGCTTGTCAAGGCCAAGAGACAGCTTGTGGACAAACGCAACAGATCCGAATACACGAGGAGTAAGGGAGAAAGACACCTTTTCAGGAAACGCTATAGAGAAAGGAGTCTTCTCACCTAGGACAGACGACGACATGCGATTCACCAAATAGCATGCTGTGAGAACAACATCTCCCCAAAAATGTGGCGTACGACTCTGAATGAGAAGAGTCCTAGTAACATCGAGCAGATGACGATGCTTCCTTTCAGCAATGCCATTTTGTTGAGAGGTGTAGGGACAAGAAGTTTGATGTATAATCCCATTTGATGAAAGAAAATGAGACAATTCACGAGTACAAAACTCCAAAGCATTGTCAATTCGTACAAACTTCACCGAAGAAGAGAAAATATTTTTCACTTCAATAATAAAGGTTTGATCACATTCCCTGCTTCAGATTTATTTTTCAAAAGAAACACCCATGACAAGCGAGAGAAGTCGTCCACAGCTATAAGATAAAACATGTGTCCCTGATGATCAGGCACACGACTCGGACCCCATATATCAATATGAAACAACTAAAAAAGGGAGCCACTGCTCCGACTCTGACGACTAGGGATGGCAGACCGATGATGCTTTCCCAACTGACACGCTTTACACTGAAAAGAAGTACTAGGCGAGATCTATGGCAGAATATGACATCTTCTGAAGAAGGAGGTGACCAAACCGGAGATGCCATGTAAAAGGAGAGACCGATCCCGACGAATGAGAAGATACGCCAACATAGGGATTCTGAACCAGACGATAAAGGCCACCACGCTCACGGCCACACCCAATCACTTTGCCTGTAAGGATGTCCTGAAAAACAAGAGACGATGTGTTAAAAATGGCTCTGCAGTGTAAATCCTTTGTAATCTGACTAATAGAAAGTAAATTCATAGAGAAAGGAGGAGCATGTAGCACATTCTGTAGACGCATCGAAAGAGTCAAAATAATCTCCCCCTGTCATGTGATCGGGGAATGAATTTCATCAGCTATCACAACTGTTCTTCCTGGCAAAACCTGTCTGTATGATGAAAGCAGATGTCTGTCTCGACAAAGATGATGCGTAGCACCGGAGTCCATAATCCATCCTGTCGTGTCAAACCCATGGCAAGAAGGAAAAACATAAGTTCCTGTGGTGCTGGCTGTAGCAGAGGTACTGGCAGAGGCAGAGGCAACCACATCCGAATGATCTGCCGAAAATGGTACCGCGGGAGGAGGTATGATATCTCTCAATCTAGCCACAAGGTGATCAAACCTCTGATCTAACGTGGAAGCAACATGGGACTCAATCTGTTCTGCAACCCTAGTCGTTGCAGGAAACTCATGCTTGGAATAGCATGTGTCCTCAGTATGCCCTTGGCGATGACAAAAGGTACATGTCTGACGAGTGCGACCTCCGCTGCCACGAGGTCCACGTCCACGGAAGTTAGAGTGACATCCTCTTCCTCGAGAAGCTGCCATGGCTGAAGAGGTCTGACTAGAGGTAGCGGACGGAATAGTGATTCTGCTAAGCCTGCGAAATGCTTCCTCCTTGGGGGGTATCGTAGCATCTGCTAATATCTGAGAGCGAGCTGCATCATATTCAGGATCAAGGGCTGCAAGAAATACCCCAACCATGGTAGCATTCCTATATGTCCTTTGCTACTCTGGAGTTGTCGTTAATGGCATGAAACTGTTGAGCTTCTCAAAAATCCCACGCAAGGATGTATACAAAGAGTGCAAAGGACGTTCGTCCTGTTTCACAGTGAATACGTCATGCTGAAGTTGGAGAATCTTCGTCTCGTTCCTCGCTTGAGAATAGGTTGCTGCGAGGATATCCCACATCGCCTTGGCAGTAGGCTGATGTAACACATCATTGGCGATCTCGATCGTCAATGTACCAGAAAGCCATACACCTTGTCATAGGCATCGTCTGCCTCCCATGAGGCATTCACCCCAGTCTTCTCCATCGGCTCCTCCTCAGTAAGAATATGCTTCTTACCATTTGACTTCATCAGGCTCATGAACTGCATAGCCCAGAGCCTATAATTCGTTCCATCCATTTTTACAATAGGCACTGGACCTCTGAATGCGCATGTGGCGGGTACATCAACCTTGTTTTCAGACATATTGTCGAAAGAAGAATACTACGGGTTCTGTAAACCAAAGATTGTATGTCTACACAGACATATGTGGGTTTGTGTGCAAGTGTAGACTCATGCACGCAAACCCATCAACCAATCGAGGAAGTCGATATGCGAGAAGCGTTAGATGAGTGTGCAAAACAGTTGCACGCTCACGCGCGCGCCACAGGGACTGCCACTAAACTGGAGTTGACGCGTGCGAGTAAAGGGATCGCGCGAGGCGATGCGCTGGAGTGATGCGCGCACGAGAGGGGGTTCGCGCGAGGAGGGGGGCGCAAGGCTGGGGCACGCGAGACTGGGGCGGCGGCGCGCTAGGCTGGGGCGTGCGAGGCGGTGGCGCGCGAGAGGAAGGGCGACACACCCGAGAGAAGGGGCTGAAGGTAGGGTTAGGGTTTTGGGAATCGAGAGCTCCGGTCTAGGACCGCCGCTCTGATACCATGTTGAAGGAAATAAGAAACTTGTTTATTCATGTAACCCTAGGCTCTCTTATATAGGGAGAGACCCATGGGTAAATTACATATAGTGGACATGGGAAAATAAAATAGACAAGAAGATACATAGAAAGAAGAAATATCTCAACAGTATTGATGAGACCCATTTGTATGGCAAATGCAAACATAAATTGTTGATTTCCTACGAGATTGATGGGGATAAACATGTCGTTCCCTTAGTGTTCGGAACTGTTGACAAGTAATCCAGTCTTTCATTGAAGTGGTTTCTTTCGTTGCTACGTATTAGGGTAATTGGTATGTGTGCAGGCCAATATGTATCATTTCTGATTCTAATTCAAAAATATAATCCGTGATGAATGACGTTGATGTGGATTTATTAGAATCTTTTTGCAAACTGGTGTTTTTGTTCAAGGCATGTCGCAAGCAACTTAAATAGTGTTTTTAAGAATGGCTCTTTGAAAGCATTGGTACATGCAGTCGTACTTCAAACGACAAGTAGAAAGTTTGATTATTTCATGATGAAATTACAAGAGTGGAATAGAGAAGCAGGTAGATGGTTTTCAACTCACGATTATCGCCGAAAGCAATGGACTTTAGCATACGATGGTGGTTATAGGTTTGGTCAAATGACTATAGATCTTAGTAAAAGCTATAATGTTGGTCTTAAGGATGACAGATGTTTGTTGATTTCTGCATTGATCGAGAAGACATTTTATAATTGTATCTTATACTTCAACCAACATGTAGAAGAAGCTAGCACTGCCCTCGTGACATGATGTAAATTCACGCAATTTGCAGCATCAGAGTTGCACCGTTGGATTGTAGCAACGAAAGGACACAAAGTAACCCAAATACAAATGCGACAAACATATTGTTTGAGGTATTGAGTGGTGTTCGACGTATACAGTATGGAATTCGAGGCCATAAATGGTACACGGTGAATTTGGGCCAACATAAATGTACATGTAATAAATATCAAAATTTTCGCATCCCATACTCCCATGCTATCGCGGTCATTTCTAAACGTCGAGCAGAAGTTGATTCTTATATTGGTGAGTGGTACACATGGCAACAACAATTAAAGGTTTATGGAGGACGATTTTTTCCATTGGTGATCAGGAAACATGGGTCCCAATAAAGTACCCGGAATTACATCCCGATAAAAAGCGTAAGCGTGACAAAGGTTGCTCATGGTCAACTAGGATTCATAATGAAATGGATGTTAGGGATGTCATTCGACAGAATATATGTTCTTTTTGTGGTATACTTGGTCACACAAAATGTCGTAGTCCTAATAAAAGCAGAAGGGATCCTCAAGCATCTACATCTAATGCACAACCATCAAAAAAGAATAAAAATAAATGCGGCACATGTAGAGGCAAATGAAATACCAAACGTAAAAGTCTTGTTTTGAGTAAATTAACTTCTTTATAGATCTAAATGTAGACAAAGTATATGTTCTTTTTGTTGTTTGATGGAAATTACGTCTTCTAAATTTCATTTTTTGAAGTACAGATGGACCCTGAACCGCTTGACCCATCCATTTTGAGTCAGCAGGAACGTCATCGTTCACGTAGTGTTTGGGCATGCTATGTACGTCATTTATTAATTTCAAATCATTAAGTACTTGCCATAATACTTCTTGCAACATTTCAATTATAGGCATCATCGTGGTTGCGTTGTCGACAACGAGAATCACATGTACGCCGCATAGACGACCGTATACAACCTTATATAGCTTAGGGAGGATTCAGATGTATTTCAGAATTAGAATTCATCACACTAGATTGACATTTAATTACAGCTTTGGTTGAGCGATGGAGACCTGAGACACACTTTCCACACGGCCAGTGGAGAGATGTCCATTACGTTGCAGGATGTCGCTTTCATATTGGGGTTACAGATCGATGGATCGGTAGTTACAGGAGAGACCATCTCTGGAGCGATGTGGGTTGATATATGCGAGTAGCTTCTCGGTGTCAGGCCCCTACCTTTTGAGATTGTTGGCAGCAGAGTTATGACGAGCTGGTTATTTACACATTTTGTTGAATTGCCAGCAGATACTGAAGAGGTGGTCTTGCAGAAGCATGCACGAGCCTATATTTTGCAATTACTGGGTGGTGTTTTATTCACTGACAAGTTAGGGACATTGATTTCTTTGATTACACTTCCACATCTACATGATCTATAATACTTTTGGATGCAGAGCTGGAGATCGTCGGTACTTGCATTTCTATGCAGACGTCTTTGTTTAGCAGCAGACATGGCGATCGAGGAGATTAGAAGCTCGATCATATTGCTTCAGCTGTGGGCATGGGAACATTTTCCATATAATGCTCCTGTGATTAGGGCATGACTGTCCGTTACGGGCATTGTTGTCAAAGTCGGCCGACTACGTTGATTAGTCGGTCCAACAAGTCGAGTCTGTGGGGTAGCCGACTCGACTAGGCCTAATCGATCATTAGTCGGTCAACCAGACTAATCAGGCCGACTAATCAGCCTAGTCAGCCGACTACAAGGCTGACTTTTTACATAGAGATGTTTTTTTTAGTTTTTCGATTTTTTTAAAAGCAAACTTATTCTAATATTCTTTATGTTATAATTTAAAGGCAATTATTTCTTTTATTTCATTATGATAGTATAGAAAATATACAAATCAATGTAAATATATAAGAATATGTGTATAAAAATTGATTTATATATTTAAAAAAAATAAAAAATTAAAAACCGACTAATAGCCGACTAAATCCGATTAGTCTCCCCACTGCCGATTAATCCCAAGTCAGTGACCTCGCCGACCGAGTACCAACTACGGCTTTCTGCAACCTTGGTTAGGGGTTTGTTGAGCAGCAACGTTCGAGCATCGTCGGCAGCCAACCCACGTCATGAGACCATACCGCGACGCTTTCGACATGCAATCACCAGAGCAGGTATTGTAAGTAACACCACATTCCTTCAACTTTCTGGAAAAAAAACAAATACGAAATTATATATCAATTTTTCTTGCAGGTATTGCGGATGCCATATATTGATGGCATACTTGCACATCTACCTGCCTATTGTCTAGAGGGACAAAACATCTGGAGGGCAAGGGTACCGTTGATATACTTACACATTGTGGAATATTATTTTTCGAACTGCTTTCTTTGTCAATTTGGTGGCCGTCAAGGCATTCCCATGATATACTTTACATTCCAGGACCTCCATGCCATCGACTTGAGGGGAAATGCACATATTGATTGGAGATCCAAACATTAGATGCACATAAGTGAGTGGGATGATCGAGTGGATCGAGTTGTTGCCCTCGACCAATCCAATGGGATCATTGAGACTCCGTACTATATGGATTGGCATGTAATGATTACGAGGAGATTCATAGGTCGGTTAGGGGCAACATTAACAAGCAACACAAGAACACTTACCAAATTTGTTGTCAGTTTATCAGGATGTTTTTTTCATGTGCATTCCTTTTTTTTCATGCAGATGTCCAGGTGGGACCGCATTTACAATACCGGACACCAAGAGTGTTGGGAGATTGCAGTCCAAGCAAAGGCTGAAATGGAGCAATGGTTAGCATTCCAATTTGCAGATGAGCTCACGATATACGAGGAGCATGTTGACCACGCTCAGGCAGAGGATAGACGAGGAAGGGCTAGAGGGAGAGGAAGAGGCAGAGGAAGAGCACATGAACCACCAACTATACCTGTGGACGAGGACGAAGACACGGGGGTAGATGCAGATGTTCCATGCTCGGAATTGGAGAGCCAGTTCGTCACACCAGTTGTCGAGCGATCGTGTGAGGACATGCCAACACCGCAGGCACCTTTGAGGTTGGGTGTGGACATTAGAGATACTCAACCCATTTACTGCATGCTGACACCGCCACCAATGCCAACATTTGTGGACGACAATGCAGGACCCTCCCAAATAACAATGATAGATGAGGCCAGTCGTTTATTACCCTTTAATCCACATGATACAACGAGTACATATCAACGGAGAAGAAGGCGATGATTTGTAAAATTCAAAGTTAATATAAATATAATGTTGTTCATGGAAAATTGTGTGAATGTTTTTGTGCATCAATATGGATAATTTGATAATATGAACTATTGGCTTTATTCTAGTCAATTATGTGAATATTTCTTTGCATCAATGTGGGAGTCAATCATGTGAATGTTTCTTTGCATCAATGTGGGAGTTAATTACGTGAATGTTTCTATACATCAATGTGGGAGTCAATTATGTGAATGTTTTTGTGCATCAATATGCCAATTTGAATGTGGAAATCAAGATCAAGTATGAATCAATGTGGAAATTAAGATCAAGTAGGAATGAATGTGGAAATCATGATAAATATCAAGAATGAATGACTTTACAAAATTCCTTGGAAATATCGCATTTCCAAGAAGTTGTTGTAATATCGCATGTTGAGTATGTGATATTAGCGTAACTTCTGGAATTATCGTATTTCCTGGAAGTTCCTTTAATATCGCATGTTGAGTATGCGATATAGATGAAATTCCCCGGAAATATTGTATTTCTAGGAAGTTCCTTTAATATCGCATGTTGAGTATGCGATATAGATGAAACTCCTGGAAATTTTACGGATCCAGGGAATTTGTCCAATATCGCATTCTCAACATGCGATATAGGATAAACACCCTGGTTCCGCAAAATTTCCAGGAAGTTTCATCTATATCGCATGTTGGGCATACGATAGAGAAGAGCACATCGAAGATGCATTATCTTTGTAGAAGCTGTGTAAACAAATCATTAAAGGGTGTCACATGTTGAACATGTGACACCACTGTAGCATTGAGATAAACAAATCATAGTACCTAGGGATTTAAGTAAAGGTACAACTTAGGAATTTCCCTCACCCAAAGGCCCTAGGAGTAAAGGAGAATAGGTTCTTCTCGAAAAACACAATAAAGAAAGGAACCTTTTCTCCAAGGACCATGAAAGGTATGCCTTCACTAAGTAACATGCGGTGAGGACTGCATCACTCCTGAACGAATGAGGAGCTCGACTCTTAATCAAAAGAGTCCTCGTGACATCAAGAAGATGACGATGTTTGAAGCAACATCATTCTGCTACGAAGTGTAAGCACAAGTTTGATGAACAATACCAATAGATCTGAGGAAGACAGACAACTGTAAAGTGAAAAATTCCAAGGCATTGTTAGTCTGAATAAACTTCACATTCGCAGAAACAATGTTCTTCATTTCAATAAGAAATGATTTAATGATAGGACCAACATCAGACTTATTCTTTAATAAGAAAACCCAAGATAATCTAGAAAAATCATCTACAACAACCATATAGAACCGTTGCCCCAGATGATCGGGAACACGACTAGGGCCACAGATGTCAAAATGAAATAACTCAAACAACTGACTACTGCGATGACTCTGGCGACTTGGAAAAGAAGAACGATGGTGCTTCCCAAGGTGGCATGTCTCACACTTCAAAGTGGTATGAGTAGAGATATGAGGGAGAACATCACACAACTTCTTAGAGGAAGGTGTCCAAAGTGAAGATGTCACATAAAAGGTGAAATTGATCCAGAAGGAATGGTAGCAACATTAGCATACGGAGGCTAGACCAGTCTATAAAGTCCTCTCTGCTCACGGTCGCATTCAATCACCTTTCCCGTGAGTATGTCCTAAAATACAAGAGAAGATGGGTCAAATATGACACGATAATGTAAATCATTTGTAATCTGACTAATAGATAAAAGATTCATCTAAAATGCGGGAGGATGTAAGACATTCTATAAGCGCATCAATGGGCTAGGACTATCTTCCTATAACCAACAATGTGTAGATGAACCCCATTTTCTCTGTAAGAACTAAACAGAGCTCGATCACCACACATATGATGAGATGCTCCGAAGTCCATGATCCAATCAATCAAATTCGAACTGCTACAACTGGTAAGTACATAAGCAATATGATGCAGCATGATAACAATTTTTACGAACTTTTATGTTATTTATTCTATTTAGCATTTGTTTTGTTTATTTGATTTTATTCCATTCTCATGTAAAAGTCTCATTATAAAAGGCCTCTTCTTATATTTTCCCTTTGATTTATTCTTTCCCTAATTTTAGGGATTTGTTGCTTCTTTTGAGGGGGAGTAGCCTCTATAAAGGGCTCCCTTTGTATTAGGGTTTTTTTCAATCAAGTTGAATTAAGAAAAATCCTCCCACTCTAATTCTCCCTCTCGGCTCTCTCTCTCTCCCTCTCTGCCTCTCCCAACCCGCGCCACTCTCTCTCCCCGAACCCTCTCTTTTCCCCCCCGTGCCAAAACCCCAGCGCCGCCTCCTCTTTTCTCCCTGCGCCGCCACCTTCCCAACCCCGCGCCTCCTTCCTCCCTCCTCCCTCCCGATTCCGGTCGCCAACTCCCCGCCCTCTCCCTCGCCGCTCGCGCGCAACCCTGACCCCTCCCCCTTCCTCAGCGCCGCCACTCCATCGCCATCTCCATCCTTCCGCTAACCGCGCCTTCCTGGCTGCTCATCGCCCCGCCACCCACCAAAGAAGCCATCGATACGACCTGACTCTCCTGCCGCCGCCCTCCTGTTCCCAACCGTGCCGCCAACACCCAGCCCACCTCCTCCGCCTCGACTTCGTGCGCCAGCCAGCACCCCCTTCGCCCCTCCGCCTGAACCCTCATTCCCTCTGACCGTTCGCCCTTGTTCCTGCAACCCACGCCGTTTCCCCATACCCATAGTCCTCGCGGACCCACCGGGCTACCGACGCCCATCCCTGACCAGCCGCTGCTACAAACAACCATCACCCGGGTACTCGGAAATACGCACCATCTGTTTTCCCTGGATAAAGCTGCTGCAAATAATTGTGAAGCCGACCCTACTTACCAACGACCAGATCTGAAGCGACACGAAAGATCCCTGCCGGTTGTGGTATGAGTGTAATTTTCCCATATATTTTTCCACCATACAAAACTAGCATTGTGGGCTGTTATATTGCTGTTTAACTTGGTGATTAATTGAGATTCCCAACCTGCAATATCGTTATTAGTTTCCGTTAATCATTTAACTACTTGGTTGGCCGACGTTTGTGGGAGATTTGGAGCTATATTTCGATTACCACGTCCATTATTGCTGCTGATTTTGGCTTGTCGTTAAGCATTTATCATCTTCATCATTTTGTGTCATCAGTTATATCGCTTAGATCGTCACTTAGGTCATTGCGCACTTAGGTTGCATCAATTTGGTATCAGAGCCTCACGATTCTGCATTTCGTCTGCATCTCATTTATTCGTTGCATATAAAACAAAGAAAAAAAACCACAACACAAAACCACAAAACAAAACCCTAGGATATCCATGGCCGACAAACCTAGTGGCTCTAAACCCCCCTACACCACACACCCTGAACTAACACTAGAATCCCTAGCTGCTCAAATGCAACACATGCAAGGAGTGGTTGAACAGTTGAGTGGGCAAATTGCTACCCTGACTAGTCGTATGATAGGCAACGACCTTACTGATGAAAACCCCAACAAAGGTCGACGCACTCACCGGAAGTCACACTCCCGGAATAGCACTTCCCGAGATTCTAGCTCTTCTACTTCTGACGGACATGTTAGTGACTATCATTCACAGGAGAGTGAACAAGAAGAACCCAAAGAATACACCCCTTTCCTCCCCAAGACTCCAGACCCGTACACCTTTGGCTATACTCCGTAAACTAATGGTGAACGTCAATTTCCACCACGAAATGGACCCAAGTCCGATGATGGATGGGATCGAGGTATCCGTCTCGATGTCCCAGAATTTGACGGAGGACGAGATCCTGACGTCTTTTTAGACTGGCTCCAAGCCGTCGAACACTTCTTTGTGTGGAAGTCCATGCCTAGCGAACGTAAAGTCCAATTCGTCACGATAAAATTAAAGGGACATGCGCTATTATGGTGGGACCGTTTGCAGTCTGAACGCAAACGAAAGAGAAAAAGTAAAATCCGCAACTGGAGCAAAATGAAAGCTAAATTGAAGACAAAATTCGTGCCGGAAGATTACAGACGCGATCTGTACGCGCGACTGCAATCATGGAGGCAAGGTACCATGAGTGTGAGAGAATACACCGAAGGGTTCCAATCCCTAGTCCATCGCAACCGTTTGCAGGAGACTCCTATTCAGGAAGTCACCCGCTACATGCAAGGCCTCCGCCAAGTAATCCAGGATGAACTATACCTCCACAATTGCCGCGATGTCGACGAAGCCTACAAGCAGGCTGAACGAGCTGAGAACAAACTTGCTAAAGCCCAGACGAGGAAGATGCCTTTTTCTGTGAACCCTGCTCCTCGTATCAGTACCACGACGTCCTACTCCAAACCCATGGGTTCCTCAGCTGTCATGGCAGGTAAAACCCAAGCCAAACCAACAACTCCTGCCGTCGCCCGACCACCTACTGGAAACCCCGGCCAAGGCATCTTGGGAAGCCGACCTATTGTAGGGCCTGATACTTGCTTCCGATGCTATCAAAAGGGCCATCGTGCCGCCGAGTGCCCAAACCCTAAGGCTAGACCTGTCCATCTATGCACCACCGACGACCCTGAATACCCCGACCCTGACCAACAAGAATCCCCTGAAGAGGATCCGACTGCGTTGACCGCTGACACCATGGGAGCCGATGACTATGAACCTCTAGGAGTGGATGGAGACGACTCCGGTCCGTTCCTGGTGATTGAACACGAAAACTTTATCACTCCCGACAGCGCACCCACAAACATTCTGCTCACCCCCGCTGTCCACGATGCTGATAGCTGCCTGCGACGCAGCATCTTCCGAACCACCTGCACCTCAGGGGGACGACGTTGTTCTCTAATCATTGACGGAGGAAGCGTTGAGAACTTCGTTTCCCAAGAAATGGTGGATAAGTTGGGTCTGCCAACGCAACCACTCGAAAAACCGTACATCGTGGCATGGTTTCGAGGTGGTACCCAAATCCCGATCCACCGCCAAAGCCTCGTTAGCTTCTCCATTGGTCCCACATATAAGGACGAGGTGTGGTGCCATGTAGCCCCTATGGATGTCTGTCACATACTTCTAGGGAGACCGTGGCAATTCGATCGAGACACCGAACACCGAGGAAAACCGAACACGTACACCTTTCTCATAGACAAGGTTCGTGTAACCCTCAGACCGCAACGTGAAGCCCTTAGCCCTCGCCAAGTGGCTACACTTCGAGCTGCGACCAACCAAATCGGTAACAAGACCCCACCGGCAAAGACTGCGACCACGGGTTCCGTGTTGTTGATGGAAGCCCAAACATTCCAACGTGAAATTCAGGAGAGCTCCACCATCTATGCCTTAATGGGACGTGAAGTGGACAACCAAGAGTCAACTCCACCTGAATCCCACCTGAGATAAAGCCCATCATCCAAGAGTTCGCTGACATCATGCCTGAAGAGTTGCCTGAAGGACTACCCCCGTTGCGAGACATTCAACATCACATTGATCTAGTCCCTGGAGCCAGCCTCCCTCACTTACCCCATTACCGAATGAGCCCAAGCGAGCATGAAGAGATGAACCGGCAGGTTACTGATCTGCTGCGACGTGGGTATGTTCGAGAGAGTATGAGCCCCGTGGCGGTTCCTGCTCTGCTGACCCCGAAGAAAGACGGCACATGGAGAATGTGCGTGGACAGTCGAGCTATCAACAAGATAACGATTAAATATCGTTTTCCCATTCCACGCCTTGATGATATGCTTGATATGTTATCAGGTGCCAAACTGTTCTCCAAAATGGATCTCCGCAGCGGTTACCATCAGATTCGCCTCCGACCTGGAGACGAATGGAAGACAGCTTTTAAAACCAAAGAGGGTCTGTATGAATGGACGGTCATGCCCTTCGGCTTGTCTAATGCCCCAAGCACCATCATACGGACAATGAATCATGTTTTGCGACCCTTTATTGGCAAGTTTGTGGTCGTGTACTTCGATGATATCCTGATCTACAGTTTGACCAAAGAAGACCATCTGTCTCACTTACGACAAGTCCTGGAAACCCTGAGAGACCAAAAACTGTACGTCCACCTCAAGAAATGCTCCTTCATGTCTGACACGGTCCTCTTCCTAGGATACATTGTCACCTCTGATGGACTCAAGGTCGACCCCTCCAAAATCCAGGCCATTCAGAGCTGGCCCGTACCCAAAACCCTCACCGAAATTCGCAGCTTTCTAGGGTTAGCTTCTTTCTACCGACGTTTCATTCGGAACTTCAGCACTTGTGCAGCACCGTTGGTAGATTGTACGCGGAAAGGCGCACCCGCCTAGACTCTCGAAGCAGAAACGAGCTTTCAAAATCTAAAACATCAATTGACGCATGCTCCTGTTTTGGCACTCCCCGACTTCACCAAGATTTTCGTGGTCGATTGTGACGCCTCACATGTCGGGATTGGCGCTGTCCTCAGTCAAGAAGGACGACCTGTCGCCTTCTACAACGAGAAATTGAATGACGCCAGATCACGGTATTCCACTTATGATGTTGAATTCTATGCCGTGGTCCAAACTCTCAAGCATTGGAGACATTACCTGATCCAGCGTGAATTTATCCTTAACTCTGATCATGAAGCCCTGAGATATTTGAACTCCCAGAAAACTCTTAACAAACGTCATGCCAAATGGGTTAATTTCCTCCAAGAATACACCTTCCATCTCAAACACAAAGCCGGAACCCTGAACCGTGTGGCCGATGCTTTAAGCCGGCGAGCACATGCCCTGACCACGATGACCGTCAGCACGATAGGATTTGAAACTCTCAAGGACCTATACCCCACTGATCCTGATTTCGGTCAAATTCATGCCGACTGTGTTGGTACTGGGCAAGACCCAACATCCACTTTTGTTCTTCATGAGGGTTTCCTATTCAAAGGTCACCAACTATGCATCCCGGCCACGTTCCTTCGAGAGAACTTAATTTCAGAACTACACAATGGAGGTTTAGCTGGACATTTTGGACGAGACAAAACCTTGATCCTTCTCCAAGAACGCTTTTATTGGCCGCAGTTGCGAAAGGATGTAACAAAATTCGTACAGAAATGTCAAACATGTCAAAGATTCAAAGGCCACCGGCAGAACACTGGACTATACACACCCCTACCGATTCCTCTGCGACCCTGGGAAGATATCACCATGGATTTTGTGCTAGGGTTACCCCTCACTGTGCGAAAAGTTGACTCTATTTTTGTGGTTGTGGATCGATTCTCTAAAATGGCACATTTCATTGCATGTAGGAAAACCTCAGATGCATCTCATGTCGCAGATTTGTTTTTTCGTGATGTCGTCCGTTTGCATGGAGTCCCTCGTTCTTTTACCTCTGACCGTGATACCCGGTTTTTGAGTCACTTTTGGCGCACGCTGTGGTCTCGTCTTGGTACTCGTTTGCAGTATAGCACCGCTTATCATCCACAAACAGACGGGCAAACTGAAGTAGTTAACAGGTCATTAGGAAATTTGTTGCGATGTCTTGCAGGGGACTCTCCGTCCAAATGGGATCTAATTCTTCCCCAAGCTGAATTCGCATATAACAGTTCCACTAATAGGTCCACCGGAAAATCGCCCTTTGAGAGTGTGTACGGCTTTCCACTTACCCAATTTCTTGACCTAAAAGCCACAACCATGCAAGGGAGAAGTAGTGCAGCTGCTGAGGATCTGGTCGAACACCTAACTCGCATCCATACTGAAATCCGAGCCAAACTCTAATCCATGACCCAGAAATACCAAACCCGAGCCAACCGACTCCGAAGAGAGAGCGAGTTCAAAGTTGGAGAATTAGTGATGGTCCACCTTAAAAAAGAGAGGTTTCCTTTGAGAGTCCACCAAAAATTGAGTGAACGGAAAATTGGTCCATTTCGAGTCCTCAAAAGGATTGGCCCCAATGCTTATTTACTCGACCTACCGCCAGACGTCCAGACATCGCCAGTATTCACCGTATCAGATCTCTTTTTATATCATGGAGATGAACAAACAGATGCCACTACGCCAGCAGTCCCTGATGTTGATATGCGCCACCTGCCAGCCGCAACCGATGCTGATCAGATTGAAGATATTGCGGACATCCGAGATATGACGACTAGACATGGTCTCTTCCGACGGTATCTAGTCAAATGGAAGGGACGACCTTTTACCGATTGCACCTGGATTGACGAGGATGAACTCCAACAACTCCGCCCCGACATACTTCAGAATTTCCACGATGCCATCTCGACGGAGCGAGATTCTTTTCAGCAGGGGGGAGTTGATGCAGCATGATAACAATTTTTACGAACTTTTATGTTATTTATTCTATTTAGCATTTGTTTTGTTTATTTGATTTTATTCCATTCTCATGTAAAAGGCTCATTATAAAAGGCCTCTTCTTATATTTTCCCTTTGATTTATTCTTTCCCTAATTTTAGGGATTTGTTGCTTCTTTTGAGGGGGAGTAGCTTCTATAAAGGGCTCCCTTTGTATTAGGGTTTTTTTCAATCAAGTTGAATTAAGAAAAATCCTCCCACTCTAATTCTCCCTCTCGGCTCTCTCTCTCTCCCTCTCTGCCTCTCCCAACCCGCGCCACTCTCTCTCCCCGAACCCTCTCTTCCCCCCCCCCCCCCGTGCCAAAACCCCAGCGCCGCCTCCTCTTTTCTCCCTGCGCCGCCACCTTCCCAACCCCGCGCCTCCTTCCTCCCTCCTCCCTCCCGATTCCGGTCGCCAACTCCCCGCCCTCTCCCTCGCCGCTCGCGCACAACCCTGACCCCTCCCCCTTCCTCAGCGCCGCCACTCCATCGCCATCTCCATCCTTCCGCTAGCCGCGCCTTCCTGGCTGCTCATTGCCCCGCCACCCACCGAAGAAGCCATCGATACGACCTGACTCTCCCGCCGCCGCCCTCCTGTTCCCAACCGTGCCGCCAACACCCAGCCCACCTCCTCCGCCTCGACTTCGTGCGCCAGCCAGCGCCCCCTTCACCCCTCTGCCTGAACCCTCATTCCCTCTGACCGTTCGCCCTTGTTCCTGCAACCCACGCCGTTTCCCCATACCCATAGTCCTCGCGGACCCACCGGGCTGCCGACGCCCATCCCTGACCAGCCGCTGCTACAAACAACCATCACCCGGGTACTCGGAAATACGCACCATCTGTTTTCCCTGGATAAAGCTGCTGCAAATAATTGTGAAGCCGACCCTGCTTACCAACGACCAGATCTGAAGCGACACGAAAGATCCCTGCCGGTTGTGGTATGAGTGTAATTTTCCCATATATTTTTCCACCATACAAAACTAGCATTGTGGGTTGTTATATTGCTGTTTAACTTGGTGATTAATTGAGATTCCCAACCTGCAATATCGTTATTAGTTTCCGTTAATCATTTAACTACTTGGTTGGACGACGTTTGTGGGAGATTTGGAGCTATATTTCGATTACCACGTCCATTATTGATGCTGATTTTGGCTTGTCGTTAAGCATTTATCATTTTCATCATTTTGTGTCATCAGTTATATCGCTTAGATCGTCACTTAGGTCATTGCGCACTTAGGTTGCATCACAATACCTGACGAACTCGAAGAAGCTCTGGCAGTAGCTGCAACGTCTGAAGATCCAATAGCTGGGGTAGACGGTGTAGTCATCATCTTTCTCAATCTAGAGACAATATCGTCAACCCTCGCATCATGAGAAATAGTTGGGGTAGTCTCTGCCTGCTCAGCTACACGGGCAGATACAAGATATCCATGCTTCAGATAGCAAGTCTCCAACGAATGACCTGGACGGTGGTAGTGTGAGGATGGGCCACGTTGGCGTCCTCGTCCTTGACCACGGAATTCTCGCTTGCGAAACTGTGAAGTACCCCCTCTACCGGGAGAAGCTGCATTGCAGAGGGAGTTTGGGACATGGTAGTAATGAACTAGTGATTCTGCTCAGCCTCTTGTAGACCTCCTCCATTGGTGGTATCGTCTCTCCAGTAAGCAGTTGAGTATGTGTTGCATCGTACTTAGAGTCAAGTGATGACAAAAAGATCTCTGCCATAGTGGTATTCCGGTATGCCTAGATCCCGGCCAACGGGTTGCGCTCTCGGATCTCGCGGGTCGGGCCAAAGGGGACTCGAATTCTTTTGTTGCTTTCTTTACAGGCGGGATGGGCCTCTCGGATTCCCTTCCTATTCGGTACTCCTCAGCCGCGATGGGCCTCTCGGATCCGTCTTCGTCCCTGGCCCATTCGTCTGAGGATGACTGGGCCCTTGTAACATCCGAGATCCGCGTAAACTCGAACTCGACCCGAATAAGGTCCGAATAATCTAATAAAGTTATCTAACAACATTAGATAACCTAAAACGGTCAATTGATTGAGAATCAAAAGTTGTTCGGGTGAAATCGACCAAAAATCGGTCGCTTCGTAATACGTGCCGCGGAAAATCCGCGACGTAAATTCGGAAATCGCAAAACGAATCGAGACCGTCATGAGATCCGATTCGACGAAAGATCAACGGAATTGACCGTTCGTCAATCGGAGGTCATTTGATATTTTAAATTCGCAAAATTCAACCCCAAATCGAAACCGTATCTCGAAAATTTCGGGCATCCAAACCCGATCGAAAGTATATCTACATTATACTCAAATTGATCGTCATTCCGATACGATCAATTCAAGATATTGTGCGTCGAAATCCGAGGTTCGATGCGCGATTTCGATTAACTTTAAGTATACCAATTAGAGAGATAATATGTTAAAAAAATTATTAATAACAGTAATAACACCTCTTGAATTCCAGCCGTTGTACTCTTTTCTCTCTCCTGCCACTTGACCTTCTTTTCTTTGACACTTAACTTTTCCTTATCACCACTTGGCATCACCTCTTGTGCCATATAACGCCCGTCATATATTCTCTCTCCAAATCCCATTATAAATTCCAGCCGTAATGTGCTTTTGCCTATTTATTCCTTCACTCGATTCCAACAGAAATTTCCCTTTCCCATTCCAGCCGTATTCTCCCTTTCCTCTTTTCTTTTTCTCCCCCAAATCTCCTTTCGATTCTCCGCCAAGGAGTGCCTCGGCAGCCTTACATCTCCTGCTGAGAGCCCCTTCTGCGTGATTTCTTGATTTTGAAGATCAAGGTAGCTTCTTTTCTCTACAATTTTCCTCATTTCCTCTTCTTTTTTCTCTTCTTTCCAACCAAGATTTCCACCCATTCTTCTTCCTTGGGTGATGCTTCCTTCTCCTTCCAAGGAACAGCTGGAGAATCATATAATAGCAACAGGAAATTCTGCAGTTCAAGCTTGTCAACCAGCAGCTGTAGAAGCATGTGGTGCTGCTCAAGAAGACTCCTGGATTTGCTTCTCATGTAGCTTGCAGTTGTAGCTGCTGTAGCATGGCCAGTTTATCTCAAGGAAATTGAGATTTTGAGGTACAATTCCCTCCCCTCCTACTTGCTGCCATGCATGCCTATTAGACTTAATCTTATGTACGATCTCACATCTCTTGCTACCATACATGATGAATTACACTGACTGATATCATGATTGACATCTATCACCTGCCCTTGTAAAACTTATCATTTGAAATTGACATCTGGAAGCAGAAATTGGGATTTTATCCTGAATCTTTTCTCTTGAATGATTGTAGGTTCAAATTAAATTCCAGAAATTTGAATCCTGAATTTGTACATGTTGTATATGAAGAATGTTCTGGGATTTGCTTGATAGATCTAGTATATACATTTAGTTTATAAGTTAGCCAGGAAACCTTTAGGATTGTCTTGTAAATTGAGTATATAAAAAGGGGGATATATATTACACTTGAAATATTTCTGCACGTATATCTATGCTACAGAAATTATTATTAAATTTAATAAATTTAGCTATTGAGCATGAAATCTGTTGTTTAAAGTTATAAGCTTGCTCCCTTTGATTCTCTTTAATGCCTATATATATAGATACAGAGAGAGATATGAAATGAATTTCTTTCTATTCAGCTACTTTATAAAATATGTGTGTGTGTGTGTGTGTGTGTATATAGGGTAAAATGGGGCTGCTCCCAGGGAGTAGCCAACTTGGCTACTCCCACCCCTATTTTCCCCTCATTTTTTTATTTTTTTGGAAAATAAAAATTTGTATATTCATCATTATATCCCTCAAACATTCTATTAAAATTTCGTTAGAAACAGAGACTCCTAAGCCCTCCATCCAGACGTCATTTTTTTAACGGTCGCAGGATTTTTTAAATCGACCATATTTGGATGGAGGTCGTAGGAGTCTCTGTTTCTGACAAAATTTTAATAGAATGTGAGAGGGATATAATGATGAATATACAAATTTTTATTTTCCAAAAAAATAAAAAAATGATGGAAAAATAGGGGTGGGAGTAGCCAAGTTGGCTACTCCTTGGGGGCAGCCCCATTTACCTCACATATATATATATATATGAGGAAAATGGGGCTGCCCCCTAGGGGGAGCTAACTTAGCTCCCCCCGCCCCATTTTCTTCAATTTTTTTTATTTTTTTTTTGAATTTTTTTCCGTGAATATTCATCACTATATCCCTATATTATGTCATAAAAATTTTGTGTGAAACAGAGACTCCTACGGCCTCCATCCAGACAGTCATTTTTTAACGGTAACAGGATTTTTTAAATCGACCCCGTTTGGATGGAGGTCATAGGAGTCTCCGTATCGTATAAAATTTGAATAACATAATATAGAGATTTAATAATGAATTTACACGGTTTTAGATTTCAAAAAAAATAAAAAAATTTTGGGAAAAAGGGACGGGGGGAGCTAAGTTAGCTCCCCCTAGGGGGCATACACATTTTACCCTATATATATATATGGAAAGGTATATATATACAAATTATACTGAAAAGTTCCTGTAAGCATATCTCTGTTACTTTATATGTATAAAAAAATACACATTTTAAACAATATAAAGATTTAAATAAAAGGTCAGAACAGTATAAAAATTAAATTAAAGTTCTGTCAGTATTTTGTAATCAAGTTTTTGTTCTGATTACAGTGTGAAAGTTTAAATGTAAAAGTCTGGAAGTCTGTATAATATAAAGATTTAAAGTAAGAGTCTGTGCAGTACAAAAATTTAAATTAAAGGAAACTATACTCCTTATATCAGATTATGGTCTCTATGATTTGAACGAAATATGTCGATAAATATATGTGCTATCTTAAGTACAGTCTAAAGAAAAGTATGCTCCTAACTTGTTTGGATCAACTAAATTCAGAAATATCAACCTTTTTGGCTATGATCCATAAAATTACAATCAACTTAGAAAGTTGATTTCATTAGAAAAAAAATGGTATCGGTCACTGGATATGGAAATACTCTGAATCCAAATGATATATATATATATATATTGATTAAAGGTAGAGGCACACATCAACAAGTTTGTTATTAAGTATAAATTATCATTGATAATGCTTAGTTAAGCATCCGTACATTCCAACTATAAGCGCCGACGATAGAAAAGAGTTGGGAAATATGGATTTAAAACTGAACAAAGATTCAGAATTTTTGAGTAGCTCTAAAGATTTTTGTAATTATCAAATAATATAACTGTGATCACAGGGATCAATCATCTCCATGAGTCATCCTTTAGGTATATTCTACACACCATTAACAAGATCATTGACTAAAGGACCTAAATCTATATAGAAATCCAAAATCAAGAGAGGCTTAAATATGTATATATACACTTTGACTTATATAATATAAATCACTAAAGAGAATTGTGACAATTACCTAGATTTGTAAGCCATATATAGAAAAGACAGAAAAAAAAGAATTAAGCAGTCAAAGAAGAATGGAATTGGTTAATCAATGAGGACTTATAAATTGTAGTGCCGGTCATGGTGACCTTTGCACCTGATCGTGCGAGGGCGCGGTGACCCTCAACTGGGCGGAGGAAAGGAAGCCCAGTCAGGGCAGCGGCCGCCAAGTGCGCGGGTCTAGGATCCCAGTCCCTTCACGGTTTTACGCGAGCTCGCGGTGTTTTTACGCCTCGTTGGGATCCCGACTTTAGACCATTCCGCTGACCCGTTGTTTAGGATACCCAGGCGGGGGATCCTTGGTTTTCAGTTTTACGTACGAGCTCGATTGCCCGTACTAGTCGGGCTGTTTTCTAGAGCGACTTTTCCGGGAAGTCTCTCTCACCCGTCTCAGTGGCGTAGTTTGGGAGTAGACCTATCCCTCTATTGGACCGCGCTTCCAATTAGAGGGCGAGACGGAAGAACCCTTTTGTTGGCTTCTTCACCGCTTGAGTTTTCTTTCGCCAACAGACTTGGCGATTTTACATCCAGATCCTCCATATCTATACTACATCATCTAGAGTTACATCTGAGACAGTTGCACTTGATGTTTTAAGGGATTTCAATTAAAGTAGAGTAAATGGAAAAGACTATAATCTGATTCGAAATCTCATTAAGCTAGTGGACGTGTTGGGAACTTAGTTAGGATGCATCATACAACACCGCATGCCTACGGAGGCACCCAACCCTAAGACATTCTCCAAGTCTTAGAGTCATAGTGTGAGGTTTCACAAGAACCAAGACCACAGACTATCCACTAGACTTAAGAACTTAATAAATCATTATATCTGCTCATCTCACCTTTCCCATCATCAAAATCCACAAATATGATCTCTGTGTAATATGAGAATAAAATATACATACCTATGATTGTTAGAGTATTTGGTAGTGCACCTATTGAGTTGTAGCAGGGTAAATGGATCCTGGAGAAGATCCATTTACCCCATCCAGTGTTTAGTCCCATACCGCCTGTGGGTGGGACTTGGAGGCTCTGGAGAGGCTATATAAAGAGCCCCAGACCTCCTGTACTCATTGAGAAAATCAATAGAAAAACACGCCCTAGTTGAGGGCTTCTCCCGTGGTTTCATCCCGCTCCTCACGGAGTAGGGTTCCACGTTAAATCTTGTTCTTCCATGTTTGATCTTTCTTGTTTATGCTCTGTTTATCAATCGCTTCCGCATTCTTCATATTTTATAACATGGTATCAGAGCGGGTTCGATTCTCGAGGACTTCATGTTTTTTTTGTTCGAGATTCGAGTTGTTCTTGAAGAAGATTATTTCTGTTCATGTCTTGTTTGAGTTCTAGGGTTTTAATCAAAACCCTAATTTCTGATATGTTCAACATAAGGAGTTTTTTTAAAAAAAATTGGGCGACACGTCTGTTCTTCGTTGAATTCCACGGCTTCATTCCAAACCCTAGCATGCGCAGACGACACCCAAACCATCAGGGAGATCTCCTCCAGCGAAGCCGCAGGCTGCAGCATCCTCCTAGCAATTGAGAGCGCAGGGCACACCCTTGTCTCTGTGGCAAAGCCCTAGCCGCATCAGCCACTCTCCAGGCGCCCTCTCCTCTCCAATCGCGCAAGGCGGCGTGGCTCTCTGGAAGCCCCAGTCCTTCACGCACGACGCCCTCTCCACTTCATGCACGACATGGTTCTCTGGAGGAACCGACTCCTCCATGATCTTAGGCCCAGACAGAAACCCAACGGCAGTCTGGAACTCCTCCAGATCTGGGTGTATCCCAGTAGCGGCGACGGCGGCACCAGCCTCGCACGAACTCCAGGATCCCTCGCGCCTCCCTCCACGTGCGATTCCTGGCGCAGATCCAGCGGCTCCCTCGACTCCAGGCGGTGGCTCGGCCTCGCTCACATCCCAGACAACATCCCCGACTCTGATCGGGAACTCCAACAACGCTCAAACATAGGCAGATCCGCCAGAACAAGCGGCGAGCCCTTCTCCATCTCGCACACCGCCAGGCGGAGCCTCCTTCGTAACTTCGCAATCCAGACATCTGGATGCAGGTGGTGCACCCACTTTATCCCCAGGCGCTTCTCCTCCTCGCCAAAACTGTCGTGTGCAAACGCCTCGTCCCAGGCGGCGCCCCTCCAATCGACTCCTCGCGCCTCCCATTTGGCGGCGCCCCTAACTGGGCTGGGGGCGCGATTCCTCGCCAGGTGGGGCCTTCATTCCCTCCAGTCCAGATCGCCCTCGCGGGCGGAGCTCCAGCTTGACGCTCCTCTCGCGCCCCCCTCATGTTCCAGGCGGCAGGCGACATGTGAAGACCCCTATCGGGGTGGGGGCATTTCACGAGAGAAGGTTTCCACTGGGAAACCCTAATTATAAGCCCAAAATGGGTCGTCGGTTTGTAAGCCCATGATGGGCTGTATATTAAAAAAAAGGAAAAAAAAGGGGTTGTTTTGTTAAAAAAAAGAATCAGAAAAAAAAAGTCGCGTACAAAAAAAAGGCGTACGCAAGAAAAAAATGATTTGCAAAAGCCAAAAAAAATGTCAACGGCTTTAAAAAAATGTTTCAAAAAAAAGGAGATGACGGATTATTAAAAAAAAAGAAAGCCGCAGGCAAAATTTTTGAGAATGTTTTCTCCCCATCATTGTTGTCTTCTCCCAACTTGGTCGACGTCCATGTTTTCCGACAACTATGGGAGAAAGGGGGAGTATATGGGTAGAGTCACAGGTCTTCTTCCAGCCATATTCAGATGTTCCAAATTCACATGCAGAGATCATTCAGATTCCAGACTCTACAGTTGTTCAGACTCGACGATTGATTCTGAGTCTTGTTTCAGACACGCATGAGTGTGTGGTCATTTTCAGATGAGCATATGTTGCCATCATTTATTCGAGGTCCCCATCATTCTTGTGGTTTTGTCTGCCAGAGTTTTCATGTGAGCCATAGGGACTCCATAGTAGAGGACCATTTCCTATGCCATGTTGGCAAGGATTTTCATGTGGTATCATAGGTACACCAGAGTAGTGCACCATTCTCTGTGCCAGATGGGAGAGACCCAGTTCTCCGACGAGGAGACTATTTTCAGACTCCATTCTCCAGCAACCGTGAACTCCGACGAGGATTGCACAGCCACGGCTCTTATTCAGTTTGGCCCTTTTCAGAGATGGAGCAGTTGTCCACATTATTGTGGCAGGCCAGAGTTCTCCGACGAGGAGACTCATTTCCAGTTGTTGTGACTCTGACAGGCGCAGTTCAGAGCACATGCTCTCCGACGAGGAGATTCAGAAGACTCACACTCCAGCCCGTTCGTCCTCCTCACCTGCACGGCATGAGAAGCAACGTCCTCGACTGCAACAATGTGCGCGTTGGGTTGATATTGTCCGTAGTGTCCTGTAGCGTTGAGTTGAGTTTCTTTCTTTTTGTCCAAGCTGAGCATTGCATGCTCCAGCTTGAGGGGGAGTGTTAGAGTATTTGGTAGTGCACCTATTGAGTTGTAGCAGGGTAAATGGATCCTGGAGAAGATCCATTTACCCCATCCAGTGTTTAGTCCCATACCGCCTGTGGGTGGGACTTGGAGGCTCTGGAGAGGCTATATAAAGAGCCCCAGACCTCCTGTACTCATTGAGAAAATCAATAGAAAAACACGCCCTAGTTGAGGGCTTCTCCCGTGGTTTCATCCCGCTCCTCACGGAGTAGGGTTCCACGTTAAATCTCGTTCTTCCATGTTTGATCTTTCTTGTTTATGCTCTGTTTATCAATCGCTTCCGCATTCTTCATATTTTATAACAATGATCAATGAGTTAGAAATATGTTTATGTGGGAAATGTTGGAATAAGGACCGATCATGAAAGGTGCTTACTAGAAATTTGGAAACCTCTTACATTTGCAAGTAGAATTAAATTTTAATTTGAGTTGTTCTCGCCTTTCTACTTGTTGCTTTTGAAAATATTAAATGCATGTTATTTTTATATAAACTTATGGGAAGTACCAGCGCCCGCTGACGCCTTTTCTTCCTAGCACGCATGGCAGGCAAGGAGCCTTTAGCACAGTAGCGGGTTGATGATTTCAGGAGATAGAGTTTATACTCGACGGTATGGTATTTTGTGTCAGTTTTTGTTCGGTTTATAATATATTATGTTTCTTTCTCTTCAGTCAGATTTTTGGGATATACTGTATGCACTGTCAGACTTTGTACATGTTGTAAAATATATGGAAGTTAATGAAATGAGATTTTGGTGACAATTGTTCTATGAGCTTATGGTTATAAATGTTGATGTGAATGTCAGATGATATTATTGCAGCGCGGAAAATTTCCCTGTTTTTTTGTAACTTAATGCGATCTCATGTGAAAATAATAGTACGAATGTGCGATTAACGGGTACCCGGATCCTCGGGGGTTCATAGCCCTCCCAGTGTTTGGCTCTTTCAACTCGGCTATTGGTGCCCCTCCCGTGGTGCCGCGCTTCTCCAGCGCCTCCATGGACTCTGAGGGGTTTTCTTCGAGCATCTCCGCCTCGCCACCTATTGAAGCCCTTGCGTCCTTGGCATCTGGCGCTCTCTCTTCTCCTGTGCCACCTCTGGCCCATCTTGAGATGGGGATGTTCGTACTACCGAAGGAATTTCTGATAAAAGATCCGGTAAGAGATACATGCGGAGGAATAGAGCTCGACCATCGGTCTCTGGGCCGTTGTCCTGCTCGACACTTAAAAGATCCGTTGCGGAGGCCTCGAGGGTGGTCCGAATACAGTTCTCTATGAAGATTCTCTCCTGGAATGTGCGGGGGCTTGGGGAGCTGGGCAAGAGGACCATGGGGTCGTGCTTCATTGAGTGGGGTTGTGATGTGGTGATGATGCAGGAGACAAAGCTTCAAACCATCACCAATGTTCTTTGGAAGTCGTTCGGTGCGGGAGGGATTGATGATGTCAGGGCTTTGGATGCTGTAGGAGCGTCTGGTGGGTTGCTGATTGCGTGGAGGTCGTCGGGAATGGTTTTCGACGCGGTGCTGCGTAGGAGGCACGCCATCTCGGTTTTCTTGGTATGTGTCGGCTCTTCTATGCCGATTGCGATTTCGTGTGTATGCGGGCCTTGCTGTCATATTCGAAGGAGGGAATTGTGGGAAGACCCGCGTGAAGCGAGTAGGGCCTTTGCGGGTATCCCTTGGCTCATGGGGGGGGATTTCAATGTTACTCTTCGAACCTCGGACAGACCACGGTTCAGTATTGGTCAGGACCCGGGTTCTGCGGATTTTGCTGACGCGGTGGATTCATTGGCCCTGGAGGTTTTGGATGCGGAGGATATCGCCTACACCTGGAGGAACTCCAATTCTCGCTCTCGTATTGAAGATTTTTGGCCTCAGCTGAGCTTCTTGATTGTTTCGCGCTATCCTCTGTGGTTGCTCGACCGCGGACCTTATCCGACCACACACCAATATTATGGGATTCCGGTGATCCACCTGCGGTGAGGGGTCTCTTTAGATATGAGAGGAGCTGGTTACTGGAGGATAATTTCAGGGAGATGGTGGCTTCTCATCGGTCCAACGTGCAGGTGGTTGGATCGGCGGCGTCTAAATTTTTTCAGAAACTCGGATTCTTACGCACGGGGCTGAGCTCTTTCAAGACGGAATCCAGGGCTGCCAGGTGTGCTGCTGGGCTGGAGGATGAGGAGGTGGTTATGAGACTTGACGATTTGGAGGATACTAGGAAACTTTCGGAGGATGAGTTGGTTGCGCGCTCGCTCGCTCAGAAGCAAATAACGGCTGAGGATCTTAAGCGTGTCACTGAATGGTGTCAAAGATCGAGGAGTACGTGGCTGAAGGAGGGAGACGCTACATGGCGTTTTTCCATCGTATTACCAGCGGAAGGCGTCGTTCGAATGCTCTGCGATCGATCACGATCAATGGGCTTCGTGCGGAGGGTGACAGGGAAATGGGGGAAGCGATCGTCACTCGCTTTAAGGAGTTCTCGGCAGAGACAATTCCAAGGACTTGGAGGTGGACGGGGATCGGGGATACATCTCTGACGCCCTCTTTCTGTGATGGTATGATGCAGGGGATGTCCTTGGAGGAGGTTAAGGCTGCGGTGTGGGGCTTGAACGCGGATGGGGCTCCAGGTTCGGATGACTTCCCGATGGCCTTCTACAGGGATTTTTGGGATCTAGTGGGCAACGATGTGCTGGAGGTCATCTTCGAGTTTTGTGTGGGCAGTGTTGGCTTCAAACGGATTAATAAGTCCCTGACTGTTCTCCTTCCTAAATCCGCATCGGCCGAGCGGATCGAGGACTACCGCCCCATTGCTATTTCCAGCGCCCTTTATCTGATTGTGGCTAAGGTGCTTGCCTTGCGGCTCAGCCGTGTTCTCGACAACCTTATCTCCCCACTCCAATATGCTTTTATACAGGGAAGGAAAATCTTGGGCTGCATTACTCTTGCATCGGAAATCGTTGCGAACTGGAGGAGGGAAAGGCATGGTGTTTTATGGAAGGTAGATTTTGCAAAAGCTTATGATAGCCTAGATTGGAAGTTCCTTTGGTCGGTTCTGCGAAGAAGAGGTTTCTCGGAGGTATGGATTTCTTGGATGAGACGTTGTGTAACGACGGCTTCTTTCTCGGTCATGGCAAATGGCCGTCCGGAGGGGGGGTTCTTCCAGCCACGTAGGGGCGTGCGCCAGGGCTGCCCCCTTGCTCCCCTGTTATTTCTCGTCGTTGCGGATGTCCTGGCCTACATTGCTTGCCGACTTGTTGATTGTGGATTATCGGCCGGTTTCTCTATGGATGGTTTGGTGATCCCGCTTTTGCAATATGCTGACGATACAATCTTTTTCATCGAAGGGGGCGTTGCGGAAGCCTCAGGCATGTCTATGGCCCTGGATCATTTCAGTGAGATGCCCGGTCTATTCAAGAATGTTGGTAAGTCAAAGATCATCCCCTTCGGTCTTTCTGCGGAGGAGGCTGAGGCTTGTGGGCGGGCGTTGGGGTCTGATTACGGCTCTCTTCCGATCGACTATCTTGGGATGCCCTTGGCGGTGGGAAGAACGAGATTGAGAGACTGGCTCAGGGTCGTTGAGAAGGTGGAGGCGAGGTTGGCGGGGTGCAAGTCGGCCATTCTCTCTAAGGGGGGTTAGTTGGTCCTCTTAAAGGCGGTTCTCTTCCCATCCATGTTTACTTCTTATCCAATCGTCGGCTGTCGAAGGGGATCTGTAGTCGCCTTGAGAAGCTAATGCGAAGATTCTTATGGGGCAAACATGGGGAGGCGTCAGGGGGAATCCACCTGGTTGAATGGGGAGAAATTACGGTACACAAAAACGCGGGGGGGGGGGGGGGGGTGCGGAGGCTGGATCATATGAATGACACTTTGCTTCTTAAGTGGGCTAACTGAATATGGGGCTCAAGGGAGGATTTTTGTAGCAAAGTTTTGCACAAAATTTACGGTGTCGACGAGGCGCCTCCGATCGCTGCTACTCAGGTGGGATCTACCACGCCGTTCTGGAAGGGGGTGGTGGAGGTCTTCTCCAGATATTTTTCACTGTTTAGGCCGATGCTTGGAAACGGCGAATCCTTCAACTTTTGGACTGATGATTGGACGGGGGGAGGGGGGGCTTTGTGCTCGCCGTTCCCTCGCCTGTTCGCTCTAGCGGCTGATAAGAATGCACGGGTTGCGTCTTGCTGGTCGGACGGTAACTGGTTCCCTGCCTTCTCATCTAACTTCTCGGACCAAAGGCTCGAGGATTTTCTTTCCTTGCTGGACTTTATCAAGGATGTGGGGCGA
>JAZKJV010011779.1:0-130914 GCA_037367405.1 Ottelia alismoides | reverse complement strand
TACATGGATCTAAATATCAAAATGGACTAAAGAGAAAGTCAAGGAACCACGATGCTTAGTCTTCCGAGGGAAAGAGGCCGGACGATGTTTGTTGGTAGGCTTCACAATCTAAGATCTTCAACGAGGAGTCGAGAACAATTTATGAAACATCTGAGAGAGGGCTTTGACGGAGGGATGATTAAGACACCAACGACAAAGGAACATGTCAGCAAAAATTGAGACGACATTAGCAAAAATGGAGTCAACATGGATATCAAGATAGTCTAGGCATTCTTCTCATGGCTCCCACTATAAATCTGTATCATCTGGATGTCCTGAAAATAACAATAACACTCGTCAAAAATCACGTTGCATTTCAGTTCAATACGTAATCTATGAACAAACAATAAGCTCAATAGAAAGTTAAGAGCACTGAATACTACATAAAGTTCGATTTTAGAGGAAAACTCTATAGTCCCAACAACAGTAATGAGTGAATGGGTACTATTTGGCTAAACGCACTGACTTCACTGTTGGGAAAATGATAAAACTTATTTATTCCATCCGCCCTAGGCTCTCTTATATAGGAGAGCAACCTATGGGTAAAATACATAAAGAGTCTAACAGAAAATAGAAATATAAGAAAAAGTACAGAAGTGAATAATATATCTCTACACTCCCCCTCAGGAGGGAGCATAGATATCAATCATGCTCAGCTTCGACGAACACTTCTGGAACGGCCCTCGAAGTAACGCCTTGGTAAAAATGTCTGCAATTTGATCCTCTGAGCTAACATCGGATGTAACAATAAACCCCTTCCGAATCATGTCACATATGAAGTGACAATCAACCTCAATGTGCTTGGTCCGTTCATGAAATGCTGGATTATTTGCAATGAATAGAGCTGCATGATTGTCACATTCCAGAGTCATAGGAAGCGGGACGTCTATATATAGATATGCAAGTATAGCCTTTACCCACATCATTTCTGTACTGACCTGGGCCATAGCCCTATATTCAGACTCAACACTGGACCTTGCTACAACCATTTGCTTCTTGCTTCTCCATGAGACTAGAGAATCTCCAACATACACAACAAACCCAGTGGCGGACTTCCTATCCTTGGGGTACCCTGCGTAATCTGCATCTGCACAAGCTGATATAGTAACCTCCTTGCCTTTCTTAAACAACAGACCCGTACCTGGAGATGATTTAAGACACCTGAGTATCATATGTATAGCATCCATGTGTACCTGACGTGGTTGCTCCATAAACCGGCTCACTCGACTCACAACAAAGGAGATATCGGGTCTGGTAATAGTAACATAGATAAGTTTGCCCACCAGTTCTTTGTATCTTCTCTTATCCACCTCATCAGTGTCATCATCATATAATTTCATACTGGGATCCATAGGTGTAGTGGCAGGTCGGCAACCAAGCATTCATGTTTCACTCAACAGGTCAGTGACATATTTCCTCTGGGTCATTACCAACCCATGAGGATTTCTGGCAAACTCCAGTCCCAGAAAATATCTAAGGACCCCAAGGTCCTTGGTAACGAATTCACGACCCAGCATTTCTTTCGCCCCCTGGATTCCATGTTCATCATCACCTGTAATCAGAATATCGTCTACATACACCATAATAGCAATAATACCTCTAGGTGTCTTCTGTACAAACAGGGAATGAACAACATTAGAATGTATGTACCCTTATTTCTCAAACAGGTCTGAGAGCTTCTGGAACCAAGCTCTGGGGCTCTGCTTAAGGCCATAGATAGCCTTGTGAAGTCTGCACACCGTGGGACACTCCCCCTCAACAACAAAACCAGGTGGCTGTTGCATGTAGACTTCCTCCTGTAAATCACTGTATAGGAATACATTCTTCTAGCGTCCAATTACGAGTAACTGCAACAGAGCGGAGGATCCGTAAGGTGGAATGACGAGCAACCGACGAGAATGTATCAAGATAATCCACCCTATATGTCTGTATGAAGCTACGAGCAACAAGGCGAGTCTTGTATCTGTCAATGCTGCCATCTGCATTCTGCTTAACTGTAAAGACCCATTTGCAGCTAAATGTAGACACATCAACAGGTGCAGGAACAAGGTTCTAGGTGTCGCTGGATTGAAGAGCTGCCATTTCTTCTTCCATGGCCAAGCGCCATCGACTATCCTTCAGCGCATCTTGATAATTCCGTGGAATATCCACTGCTGACAATGCAATGACAAAGTTCCTGAATTCTCTAGTGAGACGGTCAAACGACATAGAAGATGCTATAGGATATGACGCGCAGCTCCGCTTCTGCGTTCGTAGAGCAATAGGTACATCTAAATCATCTGTCTCCTCAGCTGGCCTCTGTAACACATCTTGCTCAGGAGAATCATCAGATCCATCAATAATAATATTTTCAGAACATACCTCAGGCGAGCTAGATGATGAGCGGTGACCATGAGCAGAAGCAAGCCTACGGGTATAGTGGAATGGTAGTGGTAAAACATGCACAATGACAGGAGGTGTAGGAGATGATAGCGGTTCAGGTGATGGTGGTGGTGGCATGTATATAGCATCAGCAGTGTCAGAGGGAACCGGTTGATCACCTGTAGACGAGAAGTACATAACAGATTCGAAAAAGGTGACATCAGTACTGACTAAATACCTCCTGCGCAATTGATCATAACACTTGTACCCCTTCTGTGTTCTGGAGTACCTGACAAAGACACACTTGACAACCCTAGGTTAGATCTTGTCAGTCCCGGGAGACAACTGGTGAACAAAGGCTACCGAGCCGAACACATGAGGAGTAAGGGAGAACAATTCTTTGTCAGTGAAAATAAGAGAGATGGAATCTTCTCACCTAAGACAAATGACGACATTCGATTAATAAGATAACATGCCGTGAAAACAACGTCACCCCAGAAAGAATGAGGGGCATGACTCTGTATAAGAAGCGACCTGGTGACATCGAGTAAATGACGGCATTTCCTTTCAGCAACCCCATTCTGTTAAGAAGTATAGGCACATGATGTTTGGTGGATAATACCTTGAGATGAAAAATAACTGGATAGGATATGAGTACAGAATTCCAGGGCATTGTCACTTCTCACTATCTTAACAGATGCAGAAAGAACATTACGAACTTCATTAATGAAATTGATGATAATATTCCTCGCTTCGGATTTATTCTTTAACAGAAATACCCACGACACACGAGAGAAATCATCCACAATAACTATATAAAACCTGTGTCCTTGATGATCAGGAACACGACTAGGACCCCAGATATCGACATGAAATAACTCAAACTTGGAGTTACTACTCCAACACTGACGACTGGGAAAAGTAGACCGATGATGTTTTTCCAATTGACAAGCCTCACATTGAATGAACGTGTGAGGTGAAACCTGAGGTAACACATGACGCAGCTTCTGAAACGGTAGATGTCCAAAGCGCAGGAGCCACAATAATGGGGAGATAGGTCCAGTAGGTAGGGTTGATGTTCCAGCACAAGGAGTCCGACTAAGGCGATAGAGGCCGCCTTGCTCATAGCCACACCCAATCACGTTGCCCGTAAGGATGTCCTGAAAAATAAGAGAGGATGGATCAAAAATTGCTCGACAATGTAAATCCTTTGTAAGTTGGCTAATGGACAACAAATTCATCAAAAAATCAGGTGCATGTAACACGTTCTTGAGATGCATGGATGGTGTCAATCTAATCTCCCCCTGACCAATAATCGGGGAATGTGTCCCATTAGCAATAACCACTGTACGGCCCGTAGAGACCTGTCTGTATCATGTAAGTAGACCTTGATCACCACACAGACGATGTGTGGCGCCAGAGTCCATAATCCACTCTAAAGTATCTGATCCACTACTGCTAGTGAATGCATAGGTGCTACCTGATGTACTGGTGGATGCAGATGCAGATGCGGCAACGTCGGCGTGACTCTCAAAAGTAGATGTTGATGCAGTGGGACCAGATGGAGGAATGATGCCCCTCAGACGGGCTACAAGATCATCAAAGCGTTGATCCATAGATGATGCGGCTGGGGGCTCGATCTGTTCAGCGACTCGTGCAGAAGCTGGAAATCCATGCTTAGAATAGCATGTGTCTTTGGTATGTTCAGAACGATGGCAAAAAGTACATGATGGCCGAACACGGCCTCCTCTACCGCGAGGTCCACGGTCACGGAACTGATGATGACCTCCACGACCTCAATTGGCTGCCATGGCTGAAGCGGTCTGACTTGTACCAGACGAAGGGATATTGATACGTCTCAGCCTACGAAAAGCTTCCTCCATTGGAGGAATAGTAGAATCCGTCAAGATCTGGGAACGTGCTGCCTCGTATTCTGGATCAAGGGCAGCAAGGAAAACACCCACCATAGTGGCATTCCGATAGGTCTTCTGTTGCTCTAGAGTGGCTGTCAAAGGCATGAAGCTATAAAGCTTCTCAAACATTCCACGTAAAGACGTGTACAGTGAGTAGAGAGTCCGTCCATTCTGCTTGATTGTAAAAATGCCATGCTGAAGTTGCAGAATCTTCGTCTCATTCTTTGCTTGTGAGTAGGTAGCAGCCAAAATGTCCCACATTGCTTTGCCAGTTGGCTGATGGAGAATATCGTTAGCAATTTCAATTGCTAATGTTCCGGAAAGCCAAACTTTGCCATATGCATCATCTGCCTCCCAAGAGGCATTAACCCCTGTCTTTTCAGCAGGCTCTTCCTCGGTAAGAATGTGCTTCTTACCGGTTGACTTCATCATGCTCATGAACTGCATGGCCCACAGTTCATAGTTTGAACCATCCATCTTTACAATAGGCGCTGAACCTCTGAAGGCGCATGTTGAAGAAATATCTGCCTTGCTTTCTAACATTATGATATAGGAAGGCTAGGGGAGTAGATTGAATAGATGATTTTGTCTACACCAACATTAACGGGTTTAGTTGCATGTGTAGACGCAAGCAACCAAACCCATCAATCTGTAAACGCGCGCGCGGAAAGGACTGGAGTTGCACGTCGCACACGCGCTAGTCTAGGACTGCACGTGCACGGGGATCACGCGCATACACGGGCGCACAGATGCACGTGCTGGATCACGTCACGGGGATGCACATGTGCACACGAGTAGATGTGCGCGTAGAGGATCACGTAGTGCGTGCACTAGCACGCAGATGCGCAAGTGCAACACACGGAAGACGCGGGAGTGCTGCGATTTCTACGCGCACTAGAGATGCAGCGCGCAGATGATGGCGCACCGACGCACGGTTGTTCCTACGCGCAGGCATCGGAGGCGGCACATAGGAGGAGGCACGTACGCAGGCGGCGCAGGCGTGCACACGACGGCGCAAGGCTGTGCGGGCGCGCGTGGAGGGATGGAGGGTGGAAGCTAGGGTTAGGTTTTTTGGCTTGAGAACTCCGGTCTAGGACCGTCGCTCTGATACCATGTTGGGAAAATGAGAAAACTTGTTTATTCCATCTGCCCTAGGCTCTCTTATATAGGAGAGCAGCCTATGGGTAAAATACATAAAGAGTCTAACAGAAAATAGAAATATAAGAAAAAGTACAGAAGTGAATAATATATCTCTACATTCATTGTATAAAATGGTTTTGAAGAGGTTATCACACTACCTTCGCCAGCCAAGTGAGTAGATGCGAAAGAGCTAAAAATCAAAGCTGCCATTGAGGTAAAAGCAGAGTTGGCTATAATATCTAAGATTATAGCTAGATTCGCAGTAGGAGGATTCTCACATGTGGGAGAGTTCTATAGCAGTTGCATGAGTCATATGTAGTCTGTGGTAGTGAGTTGGACAATCTGTCCATTGGGCTCAAGATCTGAGGACACTTCTATCATAGTTGCATCATAATCATACGATGATGCCATGTTGTCCTGTAGTGATTTGCCAAATTTTTCCCAACACTTCTTAGATGGATAGTTGGATATGTAGCAGTTAATGTATGGTGTGCGGCTACGATCATGGCCAGAATCATGAACTCTATATCATCGTAAGCTATAGCAACCGCCTCTTTCGGATGATGCCAGAAATCAAAGTTCTCTACAAGCTGCAGAAGATAAGTATTGACCCGTAAAGGTATCAAGCTGCTGCTTATGACCAAAGATGGCCTTGATGGAGGGAAGTGTACAGACATGGGAAACCGATCCTTCATGATTCGATAACGAGGATAAAGATTGGCAATAAATCTAAATATTCAGATCTATTGGTACAACAGGCCGACTGGA
Organism: Ottelia alismoides; assembly: GCA_037367405.1. Classification (NCBI taxonomy): domain Eukaryota; kingdom Viridiplantae; phylum Streptophyta; class Magnoliopsida; order Alismatales; family Hydrocharitaceae; genus Ottelia; species Ottelia alismoides. Next base: position 124,693 of record JAZKJV010011779.1, on the reverse strand, counting down.
AGATGGCATATTCTTCACAGATCGGCGAGATGTTGATAGTACTTCACGAAGACGAATTCTCCATGAAAACTGGACCAAATTCACATGTAGATGTATGTAAGTTGTGACTTGGTAGTTTGTTGAGAATAGGTCTGTACCGGTTCATCTCACATGTCCTTTGCGCTGTCGTTGCACAAGAGATTGGTCGTAATGTAGGACTCGACGCTATTGGCCATCCACGTCATGACCTGATAGTTGTCCCCAAGCCGTGATTCATTGTCTTTGTCTGTTTTCTCTAGAGGTTTCTTTGTCAGGTTAGATATCTTCTTCTCACTGTCGATAAACACCTAAAAGTTCTGAAAACAAAGTGCAAAATTATCAAAGGCATTGAGTTTGATAGAAGCCCCTTGAACTATCATAGAGGATGTCAAAAATAAGTGCTTAGTCTCGGTAGGAGCCTTGATCATCGTGGTCAGGGAAAGAGTTCAACAAAGTGTTGGATGCTTTATTTATACATACAGAGGACAATTAGGACAACAACCCTTGATTGAGAGGGATCTGCATAGGACAACAAGGAGAAGCTATGTAGGTGGGGGGTTTGATAAATCCATGATTAATCAGTATCATCTTTTTATAATCCCTCTTACTTGAATTAATTAATAAAGATTCATTATTAATTATCTAACATTTTGTATATAATTAACCCTAATTAATGTACAGAAATAATCCTATTATTGTGCTTCTATTTTGTGTATTTTTCTTTATTAAAAATTCCATAAAAATTAGAGTAATATTGTACATATTTGTTTTGACATTATTTATAGATCAAAAATACAAAAAAACAAAAGAATTAAAAATAAGTATTTTTATTTAATTAAAAATACTTACAAAATATTATCTTGTACATATGTTACATTTTCAGTTTGAGTTCTACATGAAAATTGTAGATCTCAAAAAGATCTACAACTTTCATGTTGAATATTTTTTTATTTGAAGTTTATAAGTATTTTATTTTGCTTTTTAATTTTTCTTCTTTATCTTTTTTCTCACACGTGGCTCTCTCTGGAGAGCCCACGTGACCCGACCCTTCTTCATCTTCTGCACAACTCCCAGCCATTGAATCATGTCTGATCTAACAGCTACACCCTCTCTGCCTTCCAGCCATCTGATCGGATCATCTAATCTTATCAGAATCCTCAGTCCGCGCCTCTTTCTCAGCCCTTGGATGTGCTTCATCCAACGGCTTGGACATCATGTCCCACCTCCCAACTGCTCCGTTGAGCGGCGTCAAAACCAGCAACCACCCCGTCTTTTCCCCTTTACCCTAACCTCTCCAGTTTACCTCTCTGTCAACCAACCATCCCACGACGTAGCCATAACCCCCCAGTCCATGCCATGCATTCAAACTTCCAAGACCTAACCTCCATCACAACCTTATGCCGGTTGAACTTCATAGAAAACCACCTGGAAACCACACCTCTTCCTCTTCAAATACTCAATCTCTAGCCATTTTCGTGGCTATCCACCTTTGCAGAGAGTTACTCTCCCAGCTTCCTCCTTCTTATCTATGACAGAGATCTTGAGTAAGGACGAGCGAGGATGGAGGTATACTGAGGTGAGATCTACAACATCTTAAGTTATGTTGCAGCCTAACTTACAGAGCTGCTCGAGCTCAGCCGGTTGTCGTGGCTTTGAGCGACGACTAGGAGCTATCTTGCTTCGATCGCAGGCTGGTGTTTCACCCTTCTGAACTCCATCTTAACTCTTCAGGTAACCCTCAGTTCCACCATTTTTCCTTTCGTTATTGCTCCCCTAATTTATAGCAGCACACCCACATACCCTCTTCAATACCAGATAAGCTCCTCACCTTCGCATTGCATCCGCGATTCACAATCATTCGTCTCCCTCTCTTCTCTGCTTCTCCATCTGCGACTTCACCTCGATTCATACCCTTTTTCTGCAAGAAAAAGGACCCACCTAGGGCCTCCTTCCCTCACCATCATCAGAGCCCCCATTCCACCTTATTCTAACTCACAAACATTCGGGTATATACCCTAACTTCTGCAGGTTCATTCTCGACTTGAGTAGACAGAATTTTGGAGACCCTCTGATCATTTCCTCCATCTCCGACGAACCGACCTCGATTGGGATCTTTAGACTTCCTCGGCCCTTCGTCAACTTTCCATCTCCTTCGCGAGGGTACCAGGATACTCCTTCAACCATTAGGACGAGAAGAATAGCATGGAGGAGCAAGAGCTCCCTCATCGGAGCTCCGTTAGACACCACCGCAGGCGGAGGAGACGACATCCTCTTCATCGTACATGTACCATTGGATTTGATCTCGGTGATCAAATCTAACGATCTTGATCCATTTCCGTGCCTCTATCCGAAGCAACATTTGGACATGAGCCTCAGTTGTCCGAGCCTACTTCTGAGCACCAGAGACGCCACGTGTGTTCAAAGCTACTCCACCGAACCTCGTCTTCACGTGGGTCGTTGCACGTGACGAGAAATTTGCAACACTTGGGCTACACTTCCGATGATCCGCACTCCCATCCAGCGCATGCCCAACATGTGCCAGATGGGGCGAACTGCAGACAAGTCCTGTTGCATTATTTTAATTGCACGTATACCCTCCATAGGGCAATTTACATTCCATACCTTAGCGGCTTGTACATATTGCACTTGTGTCCTATTTTGGACCTTTGTTATGTTTGTTTTAAATTTTTATTATAGTTATGCCCCTGACTTGATGAGTTAATATATTGAGCATCTGTTATCCAAATTTGATGAAACTGATCTTGTTTTAAAGGCCTCTTTATGCTCTTTAATGTGATATATTTAACACTATGTTAGGTTATTCGTTATGACTTAAAATTAAGAGCGACTAATTGACCTTAAAACATCATTCAAATTATCCAATGATCATGATTGAATATTTTCATGCATTTTGAGCCCCTGATTTGCTTTAATTCCATATAAGGTAATCAGTAACCTTGCATGACTTATTTAGAGTTTATTAATTCCCGATTTAGTATCATACTAGAAATTACTGCGCGCGCTATGCAGCGAGGAGCATAATAAATACTATACTTAAAATAAGTATAATTTTGTTTAGGAAAATGTTGACATGTTAACGTCATAATATAGTATGAATATTTATTATTATTATTTATTATTTATTACATAAATATGTCAACAATGTAAATTTCATATGTAGTTATTTGATGAAAAATTTATAGCTATTATTTACAGAATTAGGATTAGATATGCAAATTTTAAACGGTCATAATTTCAAGAAGGTATTTTTGTATATATATATCTTCCAATACAAAAATATTCTTGCAGAGAATATAAGTAGCAAACATGCCAACATTCTTCGTAACTAACAACTCAAGTTGAACTGAAGCTTAATGAACCAACAAACTTTCCATCCAAACATTAATGATGTTACCCACATTTTACAAAAATTTATGGTGTAAACTTAAGTATGAAGATACAACTTAATTTGTGTCATTGGCCTTATATGCATTAAAAACTCATAAAGGACCCATGTATCCATTTGTTTTGCATCACTTGACCTAGGTAACACATTAAAGTAACTTGATCATGTAATTAGATCCAAACTAGATAGATTGATTGGTAGTGTCCCTGAGTTCGACCCTGGACTTATCTAGAAGATTTTAGTTGAGCCAATCCTCGCGGAGATATTTACTCGGTTCTGATAGACCCATAATTGGTCGTACTACAACGAGACATAATCAAGTTAGCCGGTTATGAGACCATCACTGGGCATGGTGGGGGGAAGGGTGGGGGAGGGGTTTTAACGCTATGGTAGCAATCACAATGGTGAGGGAGGCCTACATGGAGCCTAGCAGCGAGGGAAGCCTGTACGTGATCCAATGGTGGTGTGTGAGGAGTTGTGGGTGGTGTTGGTGTTGTGCGTGGATGAGAGAGAGAGGGGTCTGGTGGTAGCGGTGGGGTTTGGGTACAAACTTTACTCTAGGCCCGTTACTCTGATACCGCCACCACCACCACAAACAACAAAGTCTTTTCCCGCATTAAGTAAGGGTTCGTTTGGTTGCATGGTTGGGCAGTGTTGGGTTGGGTTGGGGTACCCCTGTGAATAGTAAACTGTGAGGAAGATTGGAATGTTTGGAAGGAGAGGTACCCCGGGTTGGGCCAACCCAACCCTGCCCAACCCTGCAACCAAATAGAGCGTTGGCTCTAGGCTCGTCACTATGATACCATATGCATGAAACTCTAGTACCTAATTAGTGGTAATTATGTAATAGTTCCCAAAGGAATACAAGTGGAAATAGAGAACAAGGAACTAATAAGAAAGGAAGCCCATGTCATTTACTAATATAGAAAATGACGCCAACAGAGCCCGACTATCTCGTGCGAGTTGCTTATCTAATTTCACAATTCAACTTTGATTTCCATGAATCCAATTTTACATGTTCAACACATGATTTATCCATTATTGCCTTATGTAATTCATATATTCTGAATCTATAGTATTGGATTAAAATATCCCAATCCAATTAGACATCTTATTGTGTTGCAATACTTGGAGATATTAATAAAGATATTTTATATCAACGTAACATGATTTGATGTCATATTGAATTCAATATTAGAGATAAAAAACCACTTAAGTGTCCCTAGTAATATGTTCGATATCAGACCTTATTGCTAATTAACTCAAACTCCTTTGGATTAATCTCCAAATTATCTGGAACTAACCTGGAACTAACTAGGCCCGTTGCACTGAGAACTAATCCAATCAAATTTCACTCAACTTATGGAGGAAATTCATGAAAGAGATCCGCAACTAAAAACTTATGCTATCATGTAACCTGAGCCCCGACACCTTCGTGTGCCAACGTAATTGAGCACTTGAAATGTAACTTCAATTGTGAATATTCTACCTTGCTCCATCCTCGGGCATAACAAATGTCTCATCAATTTTGGGCGTGCTGAACTTCAATCCCATTTATTCTTTTCCTTGCCCTAGGGGTTCCATGTGGACATAAAATTTTGGGTTGCTGAACTTGGTGTCATTGAAAAGGAGGTGGCAATGTAAAGGTTCCCATGCATGTACAGAAACTCATGAGATCGTTAACATCAGAATAGAGAATTACTACAACTATCGTCAAGGAAGCTAAGGAATCATAGACACTCATTATGGACGATCTGATTGGCAAGCTTCTCTCATATGAAGTTGAAGAGCAACAAGATATGGAAGAAAAAGATGACATCAAAACGAAAAGAAATACCAAGAGTCTCATGCTACAGTCAATCTCCTTTTCAGAGGAAGATCCAAATAAAATAGACATTGCACTCTTGTCTTGAAAATTTAAGTTCATGAAAAATCAAAGACAAAAATGGAAAGTGAGATTGTTCGCTACAACTGCAAGAAGAAAGGCCCATGACACTTGGTGTGTGATCCAAGTTGTGAAAAATCTTTGGTTTTGATCGAAGCGCTGTTGTAAACTATTGTGTTATCCTGGGGTAAATAACTCAGACAATGTATTAGTTGATTGATAAGCTCGATTTGGGAATTCTTACTCAGAAGATTTAGTCCGTAGTTTTCTCCTAGAGGGGTTTTTACTAAAAAAAAATTGTATTCTTGGTGTTTGTAAATCTATAAATAATATGTGATTGAAAATATTTATGGATATTTTCTCTGGCCATTATCTGTCATAACTATACCCTACTCCTAATAGTAGTATATCGATCATGCAAGTGCTCTCATATTTAAGTAGTAAATGGAAGACAAAAAGAATAACAAAACTCGGGCTTGTTGTCACATCATAAGCCTTGCAGCTGAATATTTGCTAGACTCATGTTGGAGTTCTTGTAGCCTAATGCTAGGTTTTCAAGTAGGATTTCTATCAACACTTCATTGTACTAGATCTTTTAACATGATGGGGAAGTGACTTGAGATGTCATTTTAGAATTAGAGCCGAGTAGTTGAAGTGGATTGTAGCTTCAGATATTCTCCAAAATAAGAAAACATCTTTAAAGATAAAAGGTGTTGGAGTATTGTTATGTGCGTCCATTGAGTTGTAGCAGGGTAAATGGATCTTGGAGAAGATCCATTTACCCCATCCAGTTGTTTAGTCCCACATCGTCCAGTGGTGGGACTTGGAGGCTCTGGAGAGGCTATATAAAGAGCCCCAGACCTCCTGTACTCATGGAGAAAGTGAATAGAAAAACACACTCCTTTGAGGGCTTCTCCCGTGGTTTCATCCCACTCCTCATGGAGTAGGGTTCCACGTAAAATCCCACTGTTCTGTTCTTGTTATTGATCTTTTCCATGTTTACGCTTCCGCTTCCGATTTTCTAACATGGTATCAGAGCAAGTTCGATCCTCGAGGATTTCATGATTCAGTTTATTATTCGAGATTCGATTATTCTTGTTTACTCAAGTTTTGTAAGTTCTAGGGTTTCTAGAAACCCTGATTTCTTGAGTTATGTTCATGATCATAGTTCAAGATCTGTCGGCTGCAATTCGGAGTTCTGTCGGCTAAATGCATATTGCTGGTTTCTGGTTCGGATTTTCACCGTTCGATTTCAGTTGGAGGCAACAAGGAGTTTTTCTTAGATCATTCAAGCAAGCATCAAGTTTCGATCTTGGGCATTTTGCGGTGGCGAAGATGCCGCTCTCATCACAGGTGCATCTCCCCCTAGTCCTTGCGCGTCTCCCAGGCCAGTTCCCCTTCTGACCGGCGCAAGGTCGAGGTCTCGTGACCTCCAGCCTGATCTCCAGTGATCCAAGCGCATCCCGATGGCACAGACGGCATCGCACAGTAGGCAGCGCACACCCCTATCTCGCAAGAGGCACGTAGATGGCACAGACGACCTTCTCCACCCAAGGCGCAGGCGGCGCGCAGGTCGCGCCCAGGCGGCGACATCCCCTTCTCCAACCAGACATAGCTCTTGGCGGCGACAACTCGCGCCATCTCCAGGGCGCGCGCAGGCGAAACCACCTCTCCAGGGCGCCGCACGGCATTGCGCAACTCGCGCCTCCAGGCGCAACCCGATGCAGCTGCCTCCCCTTTTCACCAGGCGACGAGCCCTCCCATCCAAGGGCTCAGGCACTCGCGCGAGTCCTCTCCAAGAGCCCCATCAACCAGGCGGTAGGAAAGCCTCCAGCGGCGGGCTTGATGCGCGACAGAAGCCCCCCCTTGGCGACGGGATTAGGAGGGGTTCCCAACGCGGGAACCCTAGCGGGCCATTTTATAAAAAAATGAAGTTTTGTTTAAAGCCCAACAGGCTGGAAAGGGCAGTTCCAAAAAAAAGGAAAGGCCATTTTTTTGAAAAAAAACGGTGCGTATATCTGGAAAAAGCCGTACGCAATTCAAAAAAAAGGGATCATTTTTGAAAAAAAAGGGGAAGAAGAAAAAGAAAAAGAGGCGTGTACAAAGAAAAGTCGTATGCAATTTTTCAAAAAAAAATATTAAAAAAAATGGCGGCTTATATAAAAAAAAGAGAGAAAAACCGCAAGAAATTTCTGTGGGTATTCATGTTTATCCCTATTTATCTTGTCTTCTCCCAACTTTGTCGATTTCTTTGTTTCCCGACAAGTATGGGAGAAAGGGGGAGTATATATGTAGAGTGACAGATATAGATCCAGATTCCAGATCTAGATATTAGTTTCCGGACCAGCCAGATGATCAGACTCTACAGTTCGGTTTCAGACTCGACCAGTTTCAGACATGCATATGTTTGCGGTCATTTGCAGATGAGCATATGTTGCCATCATTGTCAGAGGTCCCCATCATTCTTCTAGTTGTCAGGCCAGAGTTTTCATGTGAGCCATATGGACTCCATAGTAGAGGACCATTTCCTATGCCATGTTGGCAAGGATTTTCATGTGGTATCATAGGTACACCAGAGCAGTGCACCATTCTCTGAGTCAGATGGGAGAGACCCAGTTCTCCGACGAGGAGACTATTTTCAGACTCCATTCTCCAGCAACCGTGGACTCCGACGAGGATTGCACAACCACGACCTTTTCAGTTCGGCCCTTTTCAGAGATGGAGCAGCTGTCCACATATTGTGGCGGGCCAGAGTACTCCGACGAGGAGACTCGTTTCCAGTTGCAGCGACTCTGACTGGCGCAGTTCAGAGCGCATGCTCTCCGACGAGGAGATTCAGTAGACTCACACTCTAGCCCGTTCGTCCTCCTCACCTGCACGACATGAGAAGCAACATCCTCGACTACAGCAATGTGCGCGTTGGGTTGATATTGTCTGTAGTGTCCTGTAGCATTGAGTTGAGTTTCTTTCTGTTTGTCCAAGTTGAGCATTGCATGCTCCAGCTTGAGGGGGAGTGTTGGAGTATTGTTATGCACGCCCATTGAGTTGTAGCATGGTAAATGGATCCTGGAGAAGATCCATTTACTCCATCCAGTTGTTTAGTCCCACATCATCCAGTGGTGGGACTTGGAGGCTCTGGAGAGGCTATATAAGGAGCCCCAAACCTCCTGTACTCATTGAGAAAGTGAATAGAAAAATACGCCCCTTTGAGGGCTTCTCCCGTGGTTTCATCCCGCTCCTCATGGAGTAGGGTTCCACGTAAAATCCCACTGTTCTGTTCTTGTTATTTATCTTTTCCATGTTTACGCTTCCGCTTCCGATTTTCTAACAAAAGGTAAATAATATAAAGATGCAATTTTATATGTAATCCTTTATGAAATCAAGTCTTGGACTGATACATCTGCGAAGAATGTCGGTAATTGAGATGAAGATGTTCCAATAGATATATTGCTTACATGAATATGTATCAAGCTCACAATAAAAGTATCAAACAATAGGGGGGTATGGCACTATGAGGAGATACAAAAATAGCAAAGCCTTCTCCCACTATAAGTAGGGTCGACTACATAGATTCTTGCTCAAATCCATGTTGAAAGATTCAACTATTTTTTACATTGGTTGTCAACTACCAAACGTAACCCCCACATGAGGAGATTCGAACCCTGGTCTTTTGGGTGGTAGGCACACTGCACTACCACCATACCATTTAAGAGGGTACCACTATGAGAAGATCAAATGAGGAAAAATTGCTAAGGACGGTTTGGATATGTGCTACGAAATCCATCAATGTTCATAATAAAAGGTGCACGAAGTCAAGACGAGATGATGAAGACCAAAAGGTCCAAAACAAATTGGAAGGTGCATAAAGAAGTATATGCCATTTTTAATATAAACTCAAACAATCACCTAAATTAGATAAATTGAACCCCTCTAATGGCCTCGTGGTAGAAGTAGTGGGCTCCCATTTTAAGGACAATGGTTCAACAACCCCCCCCCCCCCCCCCCCCCCGCAAGTAGTAAAAAAACCAACATTTATGGATCTTGATTCATTTTCACAAGTTGGTGGGATTTCCTCTGAACACTTGGGCATGCCATTTCTCAAGTTGATGAAACATCATCCATACTTAAATCCATGCCCACTAGGTTGTTATTTTGGATATGGTACAACTTCTCCATCATTCATTATGCAGCTCTTGCTTGATCTCTATCCTACATTACATATATACTATGTTTATCCCAGCTACACCCTTCTTTATCATCAGTACTTGTATTCCTGCTAATTAGGTTGTTGATTTGGATGTCATACAACTAGCCGATCATTCATTGTGCATCCGTTGCTCGATTCCGATCGTTTGTCGTGTTTATACTATTTTTAACCCCATAATCACCCTTCCTCATTATCAACACTTGTATCCCTGCTCATTAGGTTGTTGATTTGGTTGTCATACAATACACATGGCCCCTCATTTATGATGCATCCTTTGCTCGATCCCTATCTTTCATCGTATACTTTAGCCCTAGTGTCACCTGTGCACACCGTTTAAGGGATGACCTTTCCACTTTTCTCCTACATGGGAGGAGAGAGATATAGCTTCTAATTGTCATATTACTAATGAAGTAGAGGAGCCACTCTTCTCTCTACGATGTAGCTATTGTTAAATATAGTAAATTAAATCCCCAAAACCTTGTGTGATTATCATTTTCCTCCTCTTATCCTCTCCTTAACCTTTACTCTTGGTGTATTTCCTAGTGTTTTCACGGGCCTAACCTATGTTGACCATTTCGTAATGGAACTTGCGACTGCATTTAGCTTTTTTTGAAGAAAGAGGATGTAGCCCCAAGAATATAGCTCACCTCAAATTTATTCCATTAGCACGCGATAACAAATATATACAACCATAAAGCACCAAAAAAAGAAACTACATGCTAAGCCACAATGACATTAGAGCCATGTAGTGCCCCAACACCCTCTCAGAGATAAGCATATGCCCCTGAAAGATTTTCTCATTTCTATCAAAATGGCCTAAAGAATGGCAAAGAACCCTCCTCCTCCTCTTAAGAACTTCCACAAGCCGCCCTAATTGAGCTCCAGTATGACACACTGTCCATCAAGCGCAACCATTGCACCGTCGCTCACTCCCACATCGTGGCCGATGTTCCGCAACCAAAAAAGAGAAGCTCGGAATCCTCCTGCTCAAGACCGCATCTATCGCACAGGATCTCCCCGGTACCCAGAAGCTTCGCTCTGTGCGCCTTGGAAAGGAGCCACCCGCATCTTGCCAACCACATGAAGACCTTGATGTATGCTATGTATTGGCGCACCACATGTCTGCAACAACTGGAAGCACCTCTTTAAAAATAGGAAATGGGAAAGCTGTTCAATGAGCTCCAATCATGTCGAAAAATTCCTTAGTACCTTACGGGTAAAAAAATTCGAGACGACTTCCATGTAGATGAATCCCACATAAACCACCTCTTGAAGAGGTGGCTTTGGCTAAAACCAAAGCTGTCTCCTCAAGAGGCAGCTTACCTACTATACTTAACAAAAATAAAAGTTTCGCCACTGCTTACGATGAATTTTGTTTTACCCATACAACACTAAGGAATTTTACTAATGATCCCTGGAGAAAGTAATGAAATTGTAGAATGTGACTATTCGCACGTTCCTTAGTGTTTCCAATGGAGAAAAAAATGTTAGCTTATGGGTGGATAGTGATCATTGTTGTAGAAACGAAAATGACTGTATCCACAAGAAGTATAGAACAGGGGAGGAGTGCCCTCTTTAGCTCCTCGTGTATAAATCAATTTTAAAAATTGCTTAATTTACAATGCAAGGGGTTGAAAAGAAAGGAAGTTGTCTCTTAGCTCTGTTGCACTTTTTCTTCTTCGTAATGTTGACTGTGGAGGTATTAATGGAAATCACTCATTTTTATGTACCTATCTTAGAAAATATTTTCTTATATTTACTATTGTTGTTGCTTGAATTGGTGAAGAATCACACAGACGGATTACCTTTTTTGAAGCACAGACGGATTAACTTGAAATTAATTACTCACATTTCTGATTACTATATTGCAACTTATCATATTCATGACATTAGACATTGTGGTTTTGACCTCTAGTATCCTCATATCGTAAAATTTGGGGTGTTCTGGTTTTGCATAATTTAGTAATTTCCATCTTTACAGAATGTCTGATCCTGATAGCGGGGCATCTTCTTTTTCAATTCTTTTGGGTGATGCTCCTCACCTTGACGGAGAGGTAATTTTATCGGACCATCCCCATAAAGGCCTATTTAATTGCATTGACAACTAACTTAAAGTTGTGTATTTCAGTATGCAGTATTTGGGAGAGTTACTAAAGGTAATGATACATTGAAGAAGTTGGAGGAGCTTCCAACTCACAAAGAGGATATGTTTGTAATGGTACAAACCAGATTCCACTTCAATACTGCTCTATTCATTCATAGCATGATTCCTTTCAAAAAAATTATTCATAGCATGTAGAAGTTTGTCTTTGTAATATTTTAGTACATGAAATATATCGGGGTTTCAATCAATTATAAGTTAGTTGCTAAAAAACTAACTAATAAGGAAATAGAAACTCTAGGGTATTCCATTAGTACATAGGAAGTGTCCATATACCTTGGTGTATGTTATTTGTTGATGATATTGTGTTGATTGATGGGACTAGAGATTGAGTCAATGAGAAGCTTGAGGTTTGGAAACATGCATTAGAATCTAAAGGATTTCGTATAAGTAGGGCTAAAACTGAATATATGGAGTGCACATTTGATAGAACAGTGGTGAAGGAATCGAGGTGAAGATTGACGACGATAACATTCAAAAGGAAGGCTTTTTTAGATACTTGGGATCTATTTTGCCACATGATGGGAAATCGATGTAGATGTTACTCATCGAATAAATGAAGGTTGGCTAAAGTGGAAAGGATCCTATGTTGTTTTATGTGATAAGAAAATTCCTTTGAAAATCAAATGAAAGTTTTACAAAGCAACCGTGAAACCTGCTATGCTCTATGGATCAAAATGTTGGCCTGTGAACTATAGACATGCAGAGAATGACAACAACGTAAATGAAAAGGCTTAGGTGAATGTGCTCAGAACGAAAGTTGGTGTAGCTCCGATAGAGGATAAGATGAGGGAAAACCGTTTAAGATGGTTTGACCATTTGCAAAGGTCGGCTAATGCACCATTTAGGAGATGCGAGTTTTGGGATGCTGAGCCACCGAGTGCGAGGGAGGCCCAAGAAGTGTTGGGATGGAATTATCCGAAGGGATCTTAGTTTTTTGGATGTAAGCCCGAGAATGACCCAATATAAATCTAAATGGAGGCAAAGAATATATGTAGCCAACCCTACTTAATGTGGGATAAGGCTTTGTTGTTGTTGTTGTGGTTGTAGGAAGTGTTCCTATAGAAAACTTTCAACTGTGAAAAGAGTAACAGGGGTGTTCCAATTCTTTTTCTTTATTGAAGAGGAAAAAACCAGGACTGGTACAGTGTCATGCCACAATACTTCTGCAGTAAAACAGCATTTAGATTGCTCATTACCTCTTAGCACATAAACTGCTACTTCTTGTATCACTCACAGGTTTTGATGGCATTTAAAGTCTAATTGACTTTGACTCATATTACAGTGGTTTTATTCAAAAAAAATAATTAAAAAAATTATTATATAAATCCAAAATTGTTTTTCCTATATTGATATTCAAATGACTGAATTAACCCTACATCACCATTGCTAGTTACCTATTCTTCCATGTTCTTGGAAAGTGATGTTGAGATTCGATTTTGCTAGCATTAAATGTTGCCATCTTTGCAAAACGAACTCATAGTCAGCATTGATGATTTAAACTTCATATTCCAACTGTTGTGTGCTCCTAAATATGTTGTCATTGGTAGTTTATAGTTGTACTTGGATCGACAATGAATGACCATTTCTCTATTTAAAGCATTTTTATGCAAAATTTAATGTATCTGATGCCAACTCCTATTCTTTACAGCCAGTTGAACGGGTAACAATCCTCTCAACTTACTATTACGGTGAGCATCGTGGACCTTATTAGTAAGATTTTAGTTTACTGCTTCCACACTTTTTTTATCGAAGAAATTTATATATTGGAGGAATGAGCACATTTTAACACATTTGTTCAAAGCAGGAAGTTGCTTTTTGCCACCATTCACATTACATCTCATTTGAAATTAGTCGTTCGAATTGAATTAAGCTTCTGAATGATACAATCCAGGTGGGGAGATGTAAGAAAACATATAAACTTACTGATTGGTCAAAATGTATTTTGTACACAAGGGGGGCAACTATCATCAGGAATGGATGCACTCTTTAGTGACTTTGTCTATGTGACAAAGCTAAATCTTTTGAAGGATTCCTAATGGCCTGTAAGATGTCTGAAATGGACTGGAAAAGCAAACTCTCATTCATAGACTTGAAAAAAAAGAAAAAAAAACAAAATTATGTCATCCTGGATTTCTTTGTACTTCTTTGTACAAATAGCCCTTTAGTTGCCGCTGCCAAGAAGTAGTGTAGGTGGACTGGAGAAAAGACCTACATTTACATAAAAACATTACTCTGGAAAAAGAAAGAAAGAGAAACTCCTAATACAGTCTGCATTTGCAATGCATAACTGGTGGTTTGGACCCTTGATTACCGAAGTAAAATTGTGCCCCTTCCCAACTGTTCACAGACTTGCATTATTGAATTTGTTGAGCAAGATAGTTACTATGTTTTGAAAAAGAGCATCATGCTATCTCATGAAGAAGAGCACCATGCTGACACCTGGTGGCACAGCTAGCACAGATGGGCAACGTGTTTGCTGATTTAAATTTGACAACGCAATCTCACCAATCCTCATGTTAAAAAAAATTGCATCTTTTTGAGCACTTTGCTTTCAAAAACTCGTCGGCATCATATGATATGCAACTCCTATTCTAGCTGCTGATAATGAGAGAGTGTAGGCCCTGTTCGATGGTGGGTTTGAAAATTTTAATGCAGCCTCAAGAAGAGAGTCATCTGGGGGAGACTTTGGCTGGTCATACCCTGAATGAGGTTCTGGATTGAATTTACGAAAGGGGAATTTAGAAGATATTTTTGCAGTGGTTTCTTTTTGATATGTACCAAAAAACTGCAAAAAAAGGATTATCATCCTTGTGTTCCTTCCTTCGGTGAAATGACATACATTTAGCTTTCAAAAAAAAGCAAAATAAAACATATATTAACTTTATTGTGCATTGTCTCAGACATAAAGTTGGAAACGTGCATGCAAGAGAGGTCTCGGCTAAAAAGAAAGTTGGAACAATCTGCTTTAGAACTTGAAGAAGAGGTGAGTTTGGGATGACTTGGCATAATATTTCCATTTAAATAAATAAATTCTTACACTTTGTCCCATTTTGCAGAGAGTCAAGTGCCTTTATTGAAGATAGAGGGGAGGAATCACATATTACAGAAGCAACCATCTTTTTTTTCCAGAAAACATGTAAAGTGAGAATTATATTTACTTGTCGAGGGGGAAGAGAGCAGCACAGTGGTATTCTGCTCCGCGATTTCTTCCCCCTACTGTTTGTTCTACGATTTCTCCCCCTTTTCCACAATAGCAAGACAAACATTGTTGTATGTTTAGACGATTTATAGAGTATCAAGTTGGTTTCATTATGTAACGACCCATATTCCACTATTAAAAATAAAAAAAAAGGATAAAATGAGAATAGAGATGGACGGATATTTCTTAAATTAAAAATAATTAATTGATGCATAAATAATGGAGGGAGAGGGTAGTTATAGGGGGCCATTTCAACCCTATATTCCCATGTGCGTGAGGCACTATTTTTAGTAATGGTTGAGTATTTCTCGTCCGTAAGATAGAGAAAGAAAGAGAAATTGGGAGAGAGGAGAGAGTGAATGAGAGAAGAGAGGAGAGTGTGAAAGAGAGTGAACGAGAGTGAGGAAGAAGAAGAGAAAGATGGAAAATTCATATGTACATGAGGGAGAGAGAGAGAGAAATAAGGAGAAGAAGCGAGGTACCGTATCGGATCCAAGTTCGGCAATGGCAGCCCTCCTTGTCGATGATGCGTTTTCTCTATCCCGATGGAACCGAAGGTGCACGCAGTGAGTGCCGGCGATGACCTTTCCGTTGATGACGTTGAATTTGACCTAACAAGATTGGAGGCACGCCGATGTGGTCGGCGACGATCTGGATCCGCGTGATCAAATCGTCTTCATGTTTTGCGCCACCAAGGTATGTGTCGAACACTTTAGGATTACCATCGGTTAATTAACAATCCCCTTTTGATCACATTTATGTTGATTGTTGCTTATCATATCAAAGGTGCATGGATATGTTTTGGTTTCTATAACCGATAATGGAAGTAAGAGAGACGGTCCTTAAAATAAGTTTGGAATTATTATTATTGATTTCCTAGAATCCACTGTTGTGTACCACAATACCTTCTTTTATACTCTATACTTAATGATATACGACTAATTCTTGTTCACGACCTTGAAGGGAAATCCTTATTCATTTATTAGTGTGTTCATTATCTTTTAAAATCTATGTGAAGAAACATAGAATTAAATAAATATAAAATATTTATATGTTGAATATATTGTAGCAATAAGAATGTGAATGTCCTTTTTGACCTTGATGTAAATAGGGTATTTCATCGATAATCTCTTCGGAAGCATGCTGATATTAACGTGTACAAGCTGTACAGATTATAGTTGTATCGTGTGAGATGGACATAGAGTTAATGATAATGATCGATTACAACTTGTGGTGCACACGTCAATAAGATCTTCAGAAAATATGTCCACATCATCATGAATTAATTCGAGTTGAGTATTTGATATGAGCATGTTATACTTGTATAATAACTTTCCGTTGTATGATGTTACCAGTATTAGGATGGCAATAACATCCGATGTTATTTTAATAATATAATATATATTGCTAAATAGGCCTTACACGATAATGTTAGCCAATAGATATTATAAGGTGTGAGACAGTAAGTGGTGTCTATTTGCCATGTCAGTATATCCTAAGTTATTTGTTATATATATTTTGTATATGGACAAATTGGTGGGTATACATGGAGATGACTATCGAGCTGTTATCATAACACCTACCGTGCATGTCAATTCCTCATGTCGTATCTGATTCTATGATATAGCATATGACCTATTCACTGAGATGTTACTGTAGTTAGCCCTATTAATATGGAAAGAAATTACCTCTTTGTATTTAATCTAGCATTTTGTATGCAATCCAGCCTCCTGTTGATTTCATGATGAATGTTGTATAAATATAGTATAAGTTATATGCTATGTTTATTCACATGTGACAAATACGTTGTAACATCATATCTTAGAATCGTATGTATGTATCATCACTCACATTTTTAAAAACACTAATAAGAGCCATAAAGTTATCATCAATGAGTTAGTCCTATCAAAGTATTGAATAACTAGGTATGTAATAGAGAAATGTTCAATCTTCTTCTATTGATAAGAATATTGTTATGTATATCACATTCCATAGTGATTTGTGATTATTGAAGCTATCAAGTCATAAAGTTGACAATTTATATTTGAACTGACATGTTCACATGAATCATTATTGTATTGAAAAGGAAATTGTATCAAAAGAATTGGAATTTCCTAAATATAAATAATGGCACTTAAGTGGTAATCGGAGCTAAGTGCTACACCTAAAGTGGGAGCCACCTCTAGAGTCCGTTTATCGATGGCCTAAAGGGCAACACCTTCCGGGGGTGTCGGGTTCAGTGGAACCTAGTGGAAAGTCCGCACATTGACTCAGCGCTGATGTCATCACGTTCTATATAATGATTGAGTGACCGCTTGTGCCAGCGGTAAAAGCCACTAAAGCCACCCAATAAATTATGAGATAAGACAAATTCGTATTGAATAAGCTAAGTGCTTATGAGGAAGCTAAGTGCTTATATGAAATGCCAAGTGCATATGCGTGATTATGTGAATGTTAAGTGTATATGTATATTCATGTAAAATGTTAAGTGTAAATATGCATTTATGTCAAATGTTGAGTGTCTATGTGCAATTGTGCATTTAGGTGAAATGCTAAGTGCCTACCTGTGATTATGTTATTGTTATGGGCATACATGCAATAATGTTAATGTTAAGGACATAAGTGCAAATATGATTAAATCCTAAGGGTATATATGAAAGTATGGTATGAGATGCATGTATATAAAAAGAACATCCTTTGCCTGCATACTTATGTTTATGAGTGATCCATACGATGCAATTATTTTATTAACTAACATAAGGGTATTTTGTGAATGAATATGCTATGGTACTACTTTCATATATGATATGTTATATGAAAAAGTATATGATATGATGATGGAAACGAGAACAATGCAAATCTCTTTGTTAGGATACAATAAGGGCTTACATATGAAAACTCATAGCAATAGGTGTATGGGTGTAACACATAAATCCATAAATGTAATCATCTTTATGTAATTATTGATATTGTAAATTTGACAAGAGAAAAATAGTGAAATCCATACATATTATGTTATGATTAAGATCATACTCAAGGAATGTATCCCCAGATACTGCATGTTATGAACATTATTCCAGGTTGGGGAATATAGGAGATTTACAAAGATTCATTGTAGAAAATATTTATCCAGCTGATTATCTATGCATGGAGTTTTTGTAATAGAATAAGGAGACTTGACTTTTCGCTAGCTGGCTTGACCTTATCTCGGCACATACTGAGCGTTAGCTCATACCATGTATTTTTGTCTTTTTATTGCAGGTCAATGTGAGGATAAATTTAGTGGCAGTTGGAAACTGATTGCAAGGCATGAAGGAAGGATATCATTGTGCCCACTGGAACGAAAGATCTTGGATATGTATTAGGGATGTGCTCTTTTATGGATAAGAAAAATATTAGATGGTTCAACACTGTTATGTGTGATATCATTGATGTTTGAGAGTAACACTCGGATCCGACGTGGCATTGAATATGCTTCCGCTGGTCACCGAGGATTCGGGCTGTTACACATTACGATTCATCGGTTGGTGCATCTGTTTTCTAGGTAATGGTTGATGAATCATGAGATAAATTTTGAGATGGGTTTCATTACGGGGTGGGTCTGGTTTGGGTGTCATTTTCCACCCTATTGCTTGGATATGGGTCTCGCTTGCTTTACCTGTACTGTACCATCGGTTCATTTGCAATTATGAGATATATATTTCGTACCCATTTGGTGGTTATTGGAGAACCATAAAATCAAATTGTAAAGCGCGTGATGACCCTCTGAATCATGAGATGAATTCTTATTGGAGTACGGGCGTCCCTATTGTTTGAGCAAATGGGGTCTTATTTGCATTATGAGATGAATTCTTCTTACAGGAGAACTACGAGATGAAAATTTCTGTATATCTCTAATTGGTTAATTTCAGTTCGTTGGAAACATGAGCTGACTAGTTTCTCTTATCCCCAAGTCCAACAGAGCATTTTTAGGACCTTCCACAAAAAATAGCTTTATCATGTAGGATCAGGAGCAGTTTGCGAATCATGACCAATCGATGTTAAACTTTGTCAACACTTAAACCCAAAGCAGACCACTTGACACAGAACGCCATCAGAATCTTAAATCCACGTAACACGCAAGCACAAAAGCGCCACAATTCAAACAAAAGAAACCCACATCACAATATGCCATCAAATTCCCAATGAGCATATTGGTCGTCAGAAGCAGTGCGTCGGTCAGTACTCGTCCCCGTCGTCGTCTTCTCCCTCGGCAGACTCCGCACCAACCTCCTCGTAGTCCTTCTCAAGCGCCGCCAAGTCCTCCCTCGCCTCCGAGAACTCCCCTTCCTCCATCCCCTCCCCGACGTACCAATGCACGAACGCCCTCTTCGCGTACATCAGATCGAACTTGTGGTCAATCCTCGAGAACACCTCCGCCACGCTCGTCGAGTTCGATATCATGCACACCGCCCTCTGCACCTTCGCGAGGTCTCCCCCGGGGACCACAGTCGGCGGCTGGTAGTTGATGCCGCACTTGAAGCCAGTCGGACACCAGTCCACGAACTGTATTGTTCTTTTCGTCTTGATCGTCGCCACTGCAGCATTCACATCCTTGGGCACCACATCGCCACGGTACATCAGGCAGCAAGCCATGTACTTCCCATGACGTGGGTCACACTTGGCCATCATGGACGACGGCTCGAACGCGCTGTTAGTGATCTCCGCCACCGAGAGCTGCTCGTGGTACGCCTTCTCCGCGGAGATCACCGGCGCGTAGGAGGAGAGCATGAAGTGGATGCGGGGGTACGGGACGAGGTTGGTCTGGAACTCGGTGACGTCCACGTTGAGCGCTCCGTCGAAGCGTAGGGACGCGGTGAGGGACGAGATCACCTGGGAGATGAGGCGGTTGAGGTTGGTGTAGGTGGGGCGCTCGATGTCAAGGGAGCGACGGCATATGTCGTAGATGGCCTCGTTGTCGAGGAGTACGGACACGTCGGTATGCTCCAGGAGGGAGTGGGTGGAGAGGACGCTGTTGTAGGGCTCGACGACGGATGTAGAGACCTGAGGGGACGGGTAGACGGTGAAGCCGAGCTTCGACTTCTTGCCGTAGTCGACAGAGAGGCGCTCGAGGAGAAGGGATCCGAGGCCAGAGCCGGTGCCGCCGCCTACGGCATGGAAGACGAGGAAGCCCTGGAGGCCGGTGCAGTTGTCGGCGAGCTTGCGGATGCGGTCGAGGCAGAGGTCGACGATCTCCTTGCCGATGGTGTAGTGGCCGCGGGCGAAGTTGTTGGCGGCGTCCTCCTTGCCGCTGATGAGCTGCTCGGGGTGGAAAAGCTGGCGGTAGGCGCCGGTGCGGACCTCGTCTATGACGGTGGGCTCAAGATCCACGAACACAGCGCGGGGGACGTGCTTTCCCGCGCCGGTCTCGCTAAAGAAGGTGTTGAAGGCATCGTCGCCGCCGCCAACGGTCTTGTCGCCGGGCATCTGGCCGTCGGGCTGGATGCCGTGCTCGAGGCAGTAGAGCTCCCAGCAGGCGTTGCCCACTTGGATGCCGGCCTGGCCAATGTGGATGGAGATGCACTCCCTCATCCTTGCTTGGTTATGGGTGGATCTCGGAGGAGGAGGAGGAGCTACGAAGGTGGTGTGTGAAGACCCCTTCCGAGATGGTGTGGTGTGGGGGAGGGGCCCGTCGGAATGGAGGGGAATATATAGGCGGAAGAGGTGGGTAGCCGTTGTGGAGCTGCGGTGGGGTCAAAGCAGCGTTACGGGATCCCGAAATTTGAAATTTGAATTTTGGAAGAGGGAGGGATTGGGTGGCCTGCTCTGTCTCTGTCTGTCTGCCTGCCGTTTCGGGGTCCGACAAAGGAGGATAAATAAGTAAAGGGTTTTTATCAGTTGGGCCCTTATGAGATATTGAAATTCCAGTTATGTTCTTTTTTTTTGGAATATCAATTGTGTTTCTGACTTCTTATCGTTCCATCGCTTGTACCATCAGATTAGTTGCCTTCAATTTCGAACGACTTTGGGGACATAACGAGAATTATATTAAAAAGGTTGAAAATGTCATTTCTTCATCCTCTTCTTCATCCTTCCCCATACTCTTCGTCCCCTTCTCTTCCTCCTCCACAACATCTTGCTCCTCCCCCACCTCCTCCCCCTGTCCCCAGCTCCTCCCTTTGTCCCAATCTCCTATCCCCTCCCTTGCATTGCCTCCTCTGTCCGGAGCTTCTCCCCTCGATCCCTTGTCACCCCATGTGCTTCCCTCCCACCCCCAACTCCCCTTGCCCTCGCGCCTCCCCCTCGACCCTCCTACGCCCTGAGGTCCTCCCCATCTACCCTCTTCTGCCCCACGCCTCCTTTTGACACGATTTTCCATGGTTTAAAATGATGATTTAATCAAGTCGTTGTTTTCCTGCGATAAACCATTGTCAAACAAATAATATTACGACTACGAGCACGATGAATGTAAACAAAAAGTATGCGGCAAGTAGAGGATCGATTCCACAGGGACCAAGTAAATTTGCAATTCTTAATTCGACATTTAACACTTAAAATGATAAGTGAAATAAATATCATGCAACTTGAAAAGGAAATACTTCCAAGATATGCAATCTAATCAATATTGAAAAGAAAGGATATGCTTGAATACTTGGAATAGAAGTTAGTTCAATGGTTTAGATGCAAATGACGTATAAATAACAAGAGAGAGAGAGAGAGAGAGAGGAATAGAGTTCTCATGCACGCATGGTGCCATTGCACTTGATGTTGCCCGCGGGAGTGGCCTGGATGAGGATGATGGCTGCTAGACGTGCATCCACGCGTGGAGGAAGTAACCGAGGGCTGGAATGCGCACTGCGGACTGTGGCGAGGTGGAGTTGACGCAGCAGCTTGCTGCATAAGGCGAAGACAGGACTGAACTTCTATGGTCGAAGATGCACGCGAGGACGATGATTGCGGTGCTAATTGGAAGAGCACCGCAAGGAGGATGGAGGTTGCTGGGCATGCAGTGCTGCGAATTGGAGAGCGTTCTCGCACACGCGAGGAGGAGAACAATGGCTGCTATAGCTGGACGCACCCGGGGAGGAGGATTGGCACGCCGGAGGTGCCTATGTCTTCAAGAATGCATGGGAGAGCTGTTGTACCTGCTAAAGAAAATAGACGAGAGAGAGAGGGGTTGTGCGAGCATGAAAAACGAGAGAGAGGGGGCTGTGCAAGCATGAAAAATGGGAGAGAGGGACAGACATGCGAGAGAGAAGAGTGCGTGAGGGAGAGAAGAGAATGGGGTGCGTGCACGAAAATAGATGAGAGAGGAGAGGGTGCGTGAGAGGAGAGTGCGTAAGGGAGAGAAGAGAATGAGGCCAAGGGAAGTGTTCGTGAGTGCCTCCTTTTGTAGTTGGAATTTGCTTGCAATTAAAATAAAGATAAAATATCATTATTAATGCATAAAGAATTAATTTTTGCATGAAGAAGGATGATGTGATGGGTCTTAAATACTTTTTGAGCCATGTGTTGTATGGGGAGGGGAGGGGGAATAAAGAATGTGAATTTTGCACAATGTTTTCTATTTATTTCTTACTAACAAATGTGTAGAGCCAAATTGGTTTTAATGAACATGCAATTTGTTTTTGAATGAGTAATTGGTTTTGTTGATGAAGAGGGAATTTTGGTCATTAATTTAATTATGCATTTTTGGAGATGATTTTCTTGTTGTATTTGTAATATCGATAATATCTGAATTAGGTGACGTTGAGGTGTATGTATTGAACATTAATGGATTTCTTTTATATAATTTGTATACTCTTATACTAGTATAATGTGCACTAATCACCTCCCTCTCAATGACCATATTTAAAAATTGCTTTAGAGATGCGAGGTCACATAACCACCAAGTTGTCAGTCGGACACATGAGGAAAGAAGAGAAAGAAAGGAGAAGAATATCATCTATATCGTTGATATCTTCTAATGCAGTCTTTGTGAGGAAGTTATCTTATTTTCACATATATAGTTTGGGTAGAGAGAGCATCAATAATTAGCTAATCAATTAGAGATGTAATGGATGTCTCCCCCCCTACTAGAAAGAATCCATACATGTTTGCGCACTTGTATTAAATTAATACTCAATTAAATTAAATAATTTGACACAACTCCCTCAACACATGCTCACTTGGGTTTGAGCATACATAAACAACTGCAATTTTGCATAATTTAAGTTTAATTTGCAATTTGACGTTGTCCCTTAGACTAACACGACCCCTTTCGGTCGTCCATATGACTCTTATAA
Source organism: Ottelia alismoides (assembly GCA_037367405.1). NCBI lineage: Eukaryota > Viridiplantae > Streptophyta > Magnoliopsida > Alismatales > Hydrocharitaceae > Ottelia > Ottelia alismoides. The sequence goes on along the minus strand of JAZKJV010011779.1, from coordinate 101,550 downwards.
GTATGTGCCTTAAATATTGATTGCTCTTTTGATAATTGTGTTAAATTACCTCGTTATGATTGATTAGCTATTTAATAACGGGCACTATTAATCCACCATTACTTGTATTTCTTTTCAAATGACCCATTCTTTATCAATCGTATACTCTATGAATGAATGTTTATTACATGCAAAAAGTGAAGCATGCATCACTATGCTCTTTTCTATCAGGGAACTCCACCAACCTGACACTAAGTTATATTTGTTCAATATATTGGTCAATGAACCTAATCATTATATTCTAGGTGACCTTTCCTTCCTTAACCGTTGCTCCATATCTTCTCATTATAATATCCTGTTTCCAAAATTTCAAATTCCGGACTTTTTTAAAAAATAATTATTAGAATAACATTAATTAATTAAATAATCATCAAGTTAAAAAATTTAAAAATATAGTCATCAATCGGCACCTGAGGTGCCGATTTGAGAAGTAAATCTCAAATCGGCACCTCAGGTGCTGATTTGGAGACATAAGGGATGGAAGTGCAAAATACCCAATGTGTTTGCCCAAATCGGCACCTCAAGTGCCGATTTGGGCATCTCATTGGGTATTTTACATTTCTATCATTTGGGTAATTTATGTTTCACTATTGTTTGTTATTAATAGTTTTTTTCAACTAACCTCTTTTGTTATCAAAAGTACAACATTTACCATAGGATGTAATTACATTTGAATGACAAATGTATATCACTTCTATTCTAAAATTATTCTTTTCAAAATATTACCCGGATTTTCAAACATCAAGATGTAATAGCAAACGATCTCCGATTTGAACGAAAATCGAAGAATATTAATCTAAGATTCAATTTATAAGGTTAGATTTTCGAATCAAAATCACAAAAAAATAATTACAACGGGTGGTTTGATAATTAATGAATATATAACATCTAACTCATTGCAATAGAAATAATTATTCTTAATTATCGTTCATTATATAACTCATATAGGTGGTTTGATAATCAATGAATTAGATGCCAAAGAATAAGGGTCCCATGCATCTTAAATATATAATATGATGAAGGAAAATGATCCAAATATATAATATAATGAAGGTAATATTTTGAAAAGAATAATTTTTGAATAGAAAGGATATACGTTTACCATTCAAATGTAGTTACATCCTATGGTAAATGTTGTATTTTTAATAGCAAAAAAGGTTAGTTGAAAAAAATTATTAATAACAAACAATGGATGAAACATAAATTACCCAAATGATGAAAATGTAAAATACCTAATGAGATGCCCAAAGCGGCACTTGAGGTGCCGATTTGGACAAACACATTGGGTATTTTGCACTTCCATCCCTCATATTTCCAAATCGGCACCTGAGGTGCCGATTTGGGCATTACTTCCCAAATCGGCATCTCAAGTACCGATTGATGGCTATATTTTTAATTTTTTTTAACTTGATGGTTGTTTAATTAATTAATATTATTCTAATAATTATTTTAAAAAAGTCCCTCAAATTCCAGGTAGTACCGTTTCCCATATACCCAATAAGTCATATACGATTATCCAAATATCAATGCTTCTATGTTAACTATCAATATAAATACCCAAAATAGGTTTGGATTTTGATATCAGTAATTCCACAACGAAAATGATGTTACAGATTATGATATTATAAATGGTATTCTCTAACTTTTCATTTCAATAACTAATATTGATTAGCTTAATGGAAGGTATAATTACATGGTGACAATACAAGTATTTAGATCAACTCTAACTTGTAATTCCAAAATAACCAATATCATTAAGGATCTTTATCAGAGTATATTTTCATATGAAAAAATTAATGAATATTAACTCTATATAAATATCATATATGTACTATCTAGATTTAGATTCCTTTCCTTTTGTTTTCCAAAACTATAACATGGAATCTGGGTATGTCAAGCAACTTTTTCCATTAATTAAATCCTTCTAACTCCAAGAACTTTTCCCATTAATTATGTCCATATACTTCTTTCTATGCAAAAAATAAGAGATATAAATCATAATCAAGATACAAATAACTATCATTCTCGGAAAGTATACAAGTTAGCTCTTGTGACAATTATAAAAGGGTATCATTAACTTCCCATCATCGCCCATTGTTCAAATCTTATCATAAAAATTTCGAGAAGGCAAATCAACCAGTTACATTAAATTTTTTCTCGATGACAAGGAAATTCTTAGAATAAAAAATAGACGATTCAAACCAAAGATGATGACATTTAAACGTATGCTTATGTGTTGGTGTATTTTCGAGGATGCAAACACTTAAATAATGGGCACATATATTCATAGATCGGATTTTGGATATGATTTTCTTCATACATAATCCTAAATTGATACATACATTCAGAAATCCATTTGAAATCAAATCAGTGCATATACACAATATCCTAGAGTCGACACATACATCTGCAGATTGCACCTCAAACTTGATCTTGGTTTATACAAAATCCTAAATCCAATATATACAGTCAATCGTTCATTCTAGATTCAATCGATGTATATACGTAATAGCCTAGAGCCGATACATACCTCAAATCCGGCGTGTAACTCTCCCCGACATAGCCGTCGCGCCTCCTTCGGGATATGGATCTGCATTCTCCTACTCTTCGGATTCGACACTGTCTTCACCTACGATGAAGAGGGACGCCCGGTTCTCTCTTCCTCTCTCTCTCGCTCTCTTCCTCTCTCTCTCTCTTCTCCTCTCTCAAAATGAAAGGGAAAAAGTGACGCGAGGAGTGGGGGAATCCTTGGGATTTTAAGGTTGGCAATGAAGGGGACTTAATGGCTACTAATGGGGAAAAAATGAATGGAATATTAAATCCCATTCAATTGAGTAATAAAAGGCAATAATGGGGTTAGGATTTGTTCAAAAAAGAATTAGTCGTTACACCGAAGAGGAAGGGGATGAAGGAGGAGGTGGTCGAGAGGAAGGGGATGAAGGAGGAGGTGGTCGACCTCATCAGCCTCGTCGTCGACATGCTGTTGTTGATGGTGAACAACGAAAGAGAAGGGGATGGAGGAGGAGGTGGTCAGAGGAGGAGGGAAGGTTGGAGGGAGGAGGGAGAAAGAGTAAAAGGGAGACGTGGGCTTTTTTTCTAGATAAGCCCCTCTTAACTATATCATGATTTGATTAAACTATGATTAAGTTCAACTCATTGATTATTAAAGTAACGAATGAGCACAAGTAATAGAACTGCAAAAAGTTGAAGGCACACTTGATATTCTCAAAAAGAGAGGGCGAAATTGAAATTGCAATATTTCAAAAGGGCACAACTAATAAAATTTCATAAATAAATGAGAGAGGGATTTAAAATCTATCCTCATCTGTGTGGGTTCTTTTCCCAGTAAACAAAATAAAAGCTTAAACGCTTCTTCCGTTTGCCCTAACACGGAAGGAAGGCATCACAAGTTGGCTATGTATTTGGGGGAGCATATCATCTAAACTTTGTTTTCTTCTTTCCAAACTATACGAAAAATTCAACCGATTTCATATATGCATATTATTCTACACACATATATAATTTCTTGATCAGATTTTCCTAGTTATTTTATTTTAAAGGTCAAATAAAAGTTAAATTTGAAATCGTTTTTTAGTACCACCCATATTCTTCTTTGATCTTCGAGATAAAATAATTGGAAACGTCAGATTAAATTAAATTTGGTATATATGTCGAACAATATACATACATTAAATCCATACGGTTGGACTTTTCACAAAGTTCTTGCAAAAAAAAAGAGATTGCAACAAGCACCGTTGTAGATTACTTTATAGCAGAGGATGTGCATCATGTGTTTAACATAGAGTTATTTCTCATAACGAGTACTCATAGGAAATTATTTTCCAAAATGGGTACATGCCGAAACTTTTTCCCGGAATGGGAATATATCGGCAAATCGTTTGCCGCTCACCTACGTGGCGCGGCAAACGGTTTGCCGTGGTGACGTGGCATCGGCGGCAAATGAGCATTTTTAATACAAGGCACGGCAAAGGATTTGCCGCCGATGCCACGTCACCACGGCAAACCGTTTGCCGCGCCACGTAGGCGAGCGGCAAATGTTTTGTCGATATATCCCCATTCCGGGAAAAAGTTCCGACATGTACCCATTTTGGGAAATAATTTCCCATGAGTACCAATTATGAGAAACAACTCTTTAAGAGATATGGACTGCTGCTTTAGGAACAAAAAAGGACACTCACACGCAAACCCATCTCCAAGTGTTGTCAAGAGGCCCTATGATCAATTACTGCATTGTAAACAATTGATGTCCTAGAATTCGATGAGCGCAATCTTGTAACCCCACGAGTAGGAGTCCTGGGTTCGAAAGGCTATTCAGTCCGAGTTTGAGTTGGATAGTTGAGTCGTTAGAATAATTGATTTGAGTTTGAGTTGATGCACGCTCAAGTCCGTAACTTAACTCGATAACTTGATTTGATTAAATTATTTATACATTTTCCATTCTATATGGACGCACATGATGTATGAATACGATGAGAAACCATCAACAAATTATTTGAAGTTGTATGATATTACTCATTCCATGATAATAGTGGATAATATGTTGGTTATATCTTTTCTCACATTTTGCCATTGTACTTGCATTACATGTCATTTTTTATAGTTTTTATTAAATGCACATGAATGAATACTTGAATAGCTATGGAAAAAAACTCAAACATTATTAGTGAGATTAGTAATGACTTCAATTATTTCTTTAAAGAAAGTTGACGAACAATGAATATGAAATCAACCTACTACAAAAAATGCGTTAGAGGCCCATGAGACCAACTCAACGAGTTGGAAAGTTGGCATTCCAAGATTTGTCGAGTCCGAGCTCAAATAGGAAAATTGGTTATTGAGCTTGAGTCTGAGTCGGTACTGATTTGATTCATTCAACTCGATAGACACCTCTTACCAACAAGATCCATTGAATCCAACAATGTATCTTAAAGGAAGATTTGGCTAGGGCATCTCCAACCTGAAGTTGGCTATGAAGGCATCTAGGGCAAACAATGGTTTCAAGCTTCTCCATTTAAATTGGTATTTGAGAGGGCGATTAGAAGTTAAAGTGAATAGTTTCATATTATAAATGATGGAATACGATATTGTCTTCATGAGTAGATTTGGCAAAAAGGAATGCGACCAAAGACAGACCTCTTACTTCCTCTAGCTTCTTTTAAATGTCAAACTATTCACACAAGCTAACCATTTTTTTATCATAAGTCTTGAACAAGCTTGTTTCAATAAAGCTCCGCTCAAAAGACAAGTAACATATTCGAGGATCTGTTGACTTTTTTTCTCTTTTGTTAAGTAGCTTCATATAATCCCCTCCGATCCATGGAGGTAGTTGGGGCATCCTACCTCCTTGCATGTGTTTACTTTAAACTCTAAGACCCCCTTCGGGTAGAGGGGTACCCCACTCCTCCTCACTCTTACGTGGATCCCACTTTTTATCTTTTTAAAAAATTAAATAAATCAATTCTCCATCATCAATTCCATCAAAAAATAATATATTATACCATCATATCATATAAAAATTATAAAGTTTCCACTTCTACTCACTTTTCCAAATTCAATACAATCACATCACAATATACACTTTTTTTAAACTTCAATACAATCATATAACAACAAACTTACTTTTAACACACTCTCAGTTTAACCCTCTATCCAAACACCAAAACACAAAAACGAATTACCCTCTACCAGTTTAACCAGCCTTAACCCGCGTACCAAACGTACCCTAATTATATAGAAGAATGTTCTCCCCTTCTTCCTAATAGAAAGAACTGAAGAAAAATATTTAGCGCACTTTTTTTTGTGTACGCTAATCCATTTCCTTGATCATTTCCACTTGGGCCATGATCATCTCTAAAAATCACCTTATGCGAACACACACTAGGATAGGAAAGAAGAGAAAGAAAAGAGAAGAATATCATTGATATCGTGTTTATCTTCTAATGCAGTCTATCTATATGAGGAAGTTATCTTAGATGTAACGGATGACTGATCTCCCTCTTACATGTTTGCGCACTTGTATTAAATTAATCCTCAATTAAATTAAATAATCTGACACAACTCCCTCAACACATGCTCACATGGGTTTGAGCAACTACTAGATACATAAACAACTGCAATTTGACATAGTTTAAGTTTAATTTTCAACTGAAGGGAGGGATATCATTGCAATCGGGTTTGCCACTACTTTCATTCCTCCATATCATTTCAAACATTTTTGAAAATTTTAAACATTTTGTTTTTAACATTTAGTAAACGCGAGTTTATGTGAATGTATCCATTGATTTCATTAAATTATTTGAAATTGAAATTCATAGAATGTTTCTTTATAAATAAATGACGTGCATGGGACACGCTTATATGTAAAAGCATTAGTTATTTAGTATAAACAAATAAAATTTGAAGGATATGGTAGCTCAATAAGTCTGAAACGCCATGCTTATAGTTCTTCGAATTGCATTTTATAAATAAGCAAGAGCTAATTCTAGTTGATTTTATTACATATCTGCTACAAAGTTTCACATGATTTATATCGTACCCATTCCAAATCTCATTCCGATCAACTGATGGGCAACGACCAATCTATCTTGCAGCAATGAAAATGTATTGTTCTAAGGTATATCAAGATTGAGTTTTCGGTACATATTTGGTCGAGAAATCCTCCCTAATTGACATCTTTATTGAAAAAAATCTTTTGTAATTCCTTATGTAAAGACTTGCAAAATAGTTGATCACCACCTACACAAGCAAATTGTTGATAAAATCCTGAAACTTCAATTTGTGAACCAAACTTTTTATTCTCCGTATCATTTGGAAAAGACAGAAAAAAACAGAAAAAGCATTTGTAATGGATATGTATGTTTATGTTTGTGTTTATGTTTTATCTTCAAGTGAAGTGAAGTGAAATACGTCTTGATGTCAAATAGACCCACACGAGATTGACTCTAAAGAAGGCCGAAATGTGCCCTTACAGCCCATGTGAAGGTCTAAAAAATATGTTAGAATTACAGCCCATTAAAAACCTATGTGCTGCAGCCCAAAACTATACTACTTTTTGTATAAGTTCACCAACCACAAAAGGGCCCGACTTTGGAATCTAAACCGCACTAATTTGATTTCTCAGGTTTATGGATATTGTGTTTCAAATAATTAGATTTGTCATTCAAAAGGAATTGACGACAGATTGTTGTCCATCTTTCATCAATCTCTATATAATATTAAAGCTCCGATGTAATATACCATGATGCTTTTCTAGGCATATCCGTATCTGTTTGGAGGCCCAATCAATTTCGCATCAAGTCATTTCAACGTTGAATCTAATTAATGGAATATTGCACAATATGCAATTTTCCCCTAACATACAGAACTCTTAGGGCCCGTTCGGTAGGAGAATAAGCAAGAATAAGGATGGAGAATAAGGGGAATAAGGGTCTATTCTCCGTTCGGCTGGAGGATAGGAATAAGGAGAATAAGGTGAAATAATGGTAGGTAAGGTAGGATAACGATAGGATTAAGAGTGAAATAAGATGGAATAATGGAGAATAGTCGTACCACTGGGAACCGTGTTGGGAGGAGAATTGACCCCTTATTCCATGGCCTATTCTCCAACCAAACATGGCCTTAGAATTCAAACGGTCAGATAACTCAACGTTCATAATTCAACAATTCATGTTTGTTCTTCTATGTGTGTTTAAGTAAACTCTGTTTAATATTTGTATTTATTTTAATAAAAGATTGAGCAGAACTGAAATAAATAAATAAAGAATAATAAAATATCCATCTTTGGATTAACATATTGATATGAGTATAACAATATATTACATCAATAAATACGTAGAGAATATATAAACCTTACCGATAACCTAACTCATGTCTATAATTACTTCTTTATTTAAAATTAATTTTTTTAAAATAAGGACACCATTATAGATTAATCAAAATTACCTTTTTCGAACCATAGATCAAACCGGTTAGCAATGAACTATAACAAACAACTGATTATTAGTTAAAAATATCTGCTAAAACTTCTATTTGGATCAAGCTACGATGGTAGGAAAATAAAAAGCCTAATTAACAAAAACTTTTTTTTTTGCATAGAAGAACTTGTGGCATATTAAAAAAAATTATTCCTACGCGTAAAATTAAAAGAAACGCCTGCGAATGACTTATAATGCTTACAGTTTAATTCTAAACATTTTCCGTTATTGTAATATATGGGGATCAAGCTATTAATACAGACTTAATAAGCTTATACGGAAGCCTTCCTTTAGATATATCAAATGACTGACAAAGGTCGGTGCTTCATTTAACGTGCAAAACATGACTTGATTTGAGCTTCAAGTCACGTTCTGTACTCGTACTTTCTGTCTCACTATGATTTGATTTGACAGAATCGTTCTGTATGTATTTGAATTGAGGGATTATAAAAATATAATATTTGTTACGTGGTACGATTATTCTCCTTTCGACACAGTTTTCCGTGGTACGATTATTCTTCTTCATTCTATCTTATTTCACTCTTATTCCTATCTTTATCCCATCTTACCTACCTTTATTTCACCTTATTCCCCTTATTCCTATCCTCTAGCCGAACAAAGAATAGACCCTCATTCTCCTTATTCCCCATCCTTATTCCTGCTTATTCCCGAACCGAACGGGCCCTAAGGGTGCGTTTGTTGTCTGGACTTAGATAGGTTAAACTTGTCGAAGGTAATTCATTTTTATGTTTTGGTGTTTAAATAGAGTATTAAACTTGTGGTGGGTTTGAAGTGAGTTTGTTGTGATATAATTGTATTGAAGTTTGAAAAGTAAGTATTTATTGTGATGTGATTATACTGGAGTTTGGAAAAGTTAGTAGAAGTAGAGTAGTTTATAATTTTTATATGATATGATGGTATAATATATTATTTTTTGATGGAATGAACAAAAAAATTAATTTATTTATATATTTAGAAAAGGAAAATGTAAGATCCATGTTGGAAAGAGAAAGAATGGGTTAAGGAGGGTAAACCCCCTACCCGAAACAAAAAGGATGGGTGAAGGAAAATGTGCATGTTGAAAAGAGAATGACACCTATATATTGATCTATATCTATACAATATACTAAAACGGAGTTCTTCCCGGGCTCTCCCCACCAATTGCCACGTTTTAGACTCCCTCAAGGACACGTCCTATCCTCTACCCTTCCCCATCATTTTCTCTCCCATACGGTACAATTATTGCATGCAACCTTTTACGTGGCATCCTTGTGGACCGTTGGCTTCCCAGACTCCCTCAACCTCTTTCAGAATGTTAACTTATGTCGGCTGCTGTGATCACATCCTCCACCACCCTCGCCTACCTCTCCTCTCTCCGATGCTCTCCCTCCGCTTCAACCTCTTATCTGGTCCCCCTCCCACTCTCTGCTCTCCCTCCATCTTCTAATCTCTATCTGCAACCCATCACTGTAAGCCAAATCCAATGGACTTGCTTGAGGCGGGGAATGCCACATACATATGGTGAAGATTGTCACCATTTGCATCTGGGATGTGGATGCTATTCGTTGGAGATTCATAAGGAGAAAGATTGCATGAGGTTGGCTTCTTTACAGCTCTTCCTCCTGGGGCGTCTCTTGATCACAAGGTGTAGTGAACTTTGATGATCTTAATTTCCTGTACAATTATAATATATTATTCAACTGTCCCTTCCTTTCACCGAATATATTACACAACCGTTTGATCCAATGCATTCTACATCCCGTTGGATCAGCACTTCACCATTCAATCAAGCCAACTATCGCAGCAGATGGAGACCTTTAAAGGCATCGACGTCTATTGAGTCGAGCAGCAGGAGCGATTAAGGACGAGCAGCATCTGGAATCGAATCGCTTGGCAATTCGATCGACATCGGAGATCTGAGGATGAACAAGGAACTCCAGAACAGCATCGCCGTTTGCAGCTGACCAACATCGAGACCTGCATTAGAGTATAAAAGGTTGAAGCACCATCTAAGGAGAGCAAGCGATACAAAGCACATCAAGCAACTGAGAGTCGATCCTTACTGCTTGGAGCCTCCTGTTGATTTGGAGAAGAACACCATAGAACAGGGACCCGCTCTAGACCTCACTACAGCTATCCGATCTTCGAATCGAAGCTCAAAGTCTGTCGTTCAATCATTTTTTCTCAGTGCCCCACCGTTCAACCGCTCAGATATATTTTTGTGTACATTTACATAATAGCCTTCCAAACATTTTTAAACTCCTAACATGTCCATGCATAGGTTGTGAGCATGTGAACTCTCACGTGTTCGGGAACAATTGTGTTTTATCCTCCAAATTTGTGAGATTGCCAAGTAGGTACAGATAAAACTTCATGTAAGCACAAATATGCTCCATTAGGATTCTTGCACGTACACCCCCGCTGTCTTCATTTTTCACCTACATTTACATATAGTTTATACATATTACATCCGTACTCTTTTACGGTGTATTAGGGAATCATACGCATAATTCTGTAGTAAATCATATACATAAAATATAAAAACCAAATATTATAAAATCTAATTTAATTATAAAATTTTTCCTAAAAATCACTAACAATATTAAATTAAATTTAAAACAAAAAATATTCTCTTTATAATTTTTGTACATATTATTACCTATTAACTTGAGGCGCAATATCATCTAACTTCTGATCTTTGCGTTAAATATATTTTTATCGATTTTAAGCTTTTGTTAAAAATCAACAAAAATATATTTATTATTATAAAACTAAAAGAAGTGTGCAACAATTTGAGATTTTTATTTGATGAAGCCCAACATGACTATTATATATTTGATGAAGGATAAGGTATATTAGAAAGTACATTATGCCTTAAATAGTCACTGTAATATATAAGGATCGTGCTATGAATTATTTTTATTTTGTGATGTCTATGTATGCATTTAAGTATTAATACTGTGATTATATATATTTGTGAAACATTACCAAATACTTAAAAATACATCCCCTAAAATATTGCACTAACAATCGATTTGAATTTCTAACGGCTAAGTTAATTATACAGTTATCATGTTGAACCTAAATGTGGTGTCTAATTCTAATATCCTTAATTTAATGTAATTTAAATCCATACCGTTTGTAAATATATCAAATACTTTTCTCTTTGGATGCTTCTTCCTAATTTTATTCTTTCTACATTTTATAAATTTCCCTTTTTTGAAAGATTATAATAAGAAACATATTTTATTACATTTCTTTCAATGGGTATGTACACCAGGTTTAACTTTTTGCTAGATATTGTGCTAGGCTGCATTACTTGGCTAATCCAAATTACCCATTTCATTTTATATTTTTATCACAATATTACAAGTACCAACAATTTAAAAAACATGCTTTGACACAATTTATGCATATTGAAATCAAGATAACTATAGATTCACTTTTATTATTTTGCCTAAAAGTTTGAAAAATATACAATAAAAATAAATTTATTCATTTATACTATTTAAAAATAAATTTAAGTTAAGATAATAGAAATCATTTTTGAAATTCTAATATTAAAAGAAAATATATTGTCCTCCCGAATCAAACATGAATCTTTCGATTTCGTACGATTTTTCTAAACTCAATCAAGCATGTTATTATCCAGATTTGTTAATGTTGATGTATACATCGACTCTGACGAATACACCAAGACTTTCAAAGGTATGATGTTTCCAATATTACGAAAAAATGATATTCTAATCCAATTAATAGTTTAATTTCTACAAAAGTCTTACCAAATTCATCTTTGAATTTACATAAAAACAACTTTTAACTTAATACCGCTGCGAAGCGCGGGAAGCATCCTAGTTCCTGAGAAAATAGAAAAAGGGCAGAGGAATAGTCGAAGGAAGTAGGACTTGCACTTAAGCGGCACACCTCTCGAGGAGAAGACGACGACGACGGCTCTTCTCCTCCCGCACGCCTCTCTCACTTCGCTTCCCTAGTTGGTGGCTTGATCGGTTGATCCCAATCGAGGGGGAGAGGAGGTGAGATGGGGGTGGACCTGGAGTCCGTGTCGGAGGCCACGTCCGGGGCGGTGGGGGCGCTGGTCAGCACCACCATCCTCTACCCGCTCGACACCTGCAAGACCAAGTACCAGGCCGAGGTCCGTTCCCGCGGCCAGCGCAAATACAGGTAACCATCCATCTTTTCCTTCGTAGTTTTCGTGATCTGTAGATGTAGTTGTGATATGGCAATTGAGTTTTTGCTTGGATCCCTGATGGGTACACGGAAAAATCTAAAAAGATCGTTTCTTCGTGTATTTTTAATTCATTTTCCACGTCTTTCTTTGTTCTTGGCGACGGAAATTGCGGATAGATTGTTTCTCTTCTCCTTTTTTACTCGGTCACGTCTTTCGCATTGTGATGATCGTGCTCTTAGTTTGATTCCGTGATGGGTATGCAGAAAAAATAAAAAAAGATCGTATCTTTGGCATTTCTTTTTCCGCGTTTATTTTTTTATTTTTTTGGTGATGGGGAGTTGCGGATAGACTGGTATCTTCCCTTCTCTCAGTGGATCACCTCCGTTGCATTATGGTTTTTGGGGTTTTAGCTGGATTCTCTGATGGCTATGCAGAAGAAAAACAAAAAAAGATTGCTTATAGTAAGTTTTTAGGAATGTGTTAATTTCTGAGGTATGCTGGAAAAAAGGACCGAAATTGTAAATCTTTGATTGAAACATCTAACTTTCTTATATTATAGTTTCCCGTCCGATCGGGCTGCTTACATTGGTACTGGGTTCAGGTAAGTTTGCCAGGTCAACCTCTGTAAACACAGTATCTTCTCGTGAAAAAATATATGAAATTGTCAATATTTGGAATTTGTACACCATCACACCTAAATGGGATGTGATGGTCATGCTAGAAGTATCTATTGGTTGCCAGCAATTTGTTTTATGTTATTTGCAATCCTCATTTTTGGATTCGTCACTCAGTCTCATCATTCTTAATCAGTCTCTATCTTCAAAATTATGAGAAAATCATTGATGCTGGTTCAAGTCCGTTCAAGCATTATGAGGTAATTATGAGAAAAGCATTAATGTTTTAACCTTGGGCATTGTTGTAGCTTCGTTTGAGGCGGAATTCTTTGAGCGGTAGGGACTCCACGGAGTTCTTTGTTGGGGGTTGCATGTTTTCAATGTGGTGGTAGTAGTGGTTATAGTTCAAGAGATTGTAGTGGTCATGCCATCTACTTTTATTGCGGTAGGATGGGTTATGGGCAAAGTTTAAAAAAGCGTGAGGCGGTCCGAGACAGTTTTCTGAAATTGAGGCAAGGTGTAAGCCTCAAGACATTCGAGACGTAAGCCTCAATTTTTTGAAAAAAATTAAAATTTAAGCAAAATACATTAAATATATATTATATTAAGCTATGCCAAAAACACATTCAAGAATAATTTAAAACTAGTAAAAGATACAATACATAAGCGACAAAGGCATTTAAGTTCAAATACAACAAATCTGTTACCGTTAAAAAATGACTGTCTGGATGGAGGCCGTAGGAGTCTCTGTTTCTGACGAAATTTGAATGACATATTAGAGGGATATAATTATGAAAATCCACTGTGGCATTTTTCAAAAAAAAAAATTTAGAAATTAATACTAAGCGACTAATATACGGAATATCAAGTTCCAACTCCAACTTCAATGACTCTATATGAGTATTGAACTAAAGTCTATACTTAATACAAAAGTATAATAGAAATATAATTTTTAGTTTTGAAGTAAAAATATTAATATGCGCCTTGAATCCCAATCATTTGTCTTACTGGAAGTAGTTGGAGAATCGTCATATGCATCCTCTCCTGCCATATCATACCCCAACAAGATGGGGGTCTTGCTGATATTATTTTACTAATAATATTATTTTTATTCAGCTATTCACAATAAAACGTAATAATTATTTTACTTTACGTGTTTATTTTTCAATCTTGCTTCTTTATATATGTGATAACTATTCTAAAATTCATAACTTATACAACCAAAGTTGCAACATCAAGTTGCAAACTTGCAACTAATGTAAAATATTTATTACAATACAAAAAAATCTGTGTGCAATAGAACTAGTATGTGTAGATGTATGATAAATTGAATATGATGTATACAAGATCATGGAGCTTCGCTTGTTTCAAGCGATCTCTTCTCTTTACACGGAGCTATATATATATATGTAAGGTTTAACATGGAAACTAAAACATAAACATAAAAAATACATAATGCTTACAGAAAAAATAGGGTCATGTGCAAAGCACATAACCAAGCAAGTAAAAAAAAGCCTCATGCTTAAGGCTTACACCTCTGCCTCGCCTCGAACGCCTCACGCCTCGAGCGCCTCATACGAAGCTGAGGCGTATGCCCCACCAACCAGACTCGAGGCTTGCACCTCGGGGCACTTTTGGTGTGCCTTGCCTCGAGGCGTACGCCTTTGCGCCTCGAGGCACCTCTTTTTAAAACCATGGTAATTGGCAATGGAGTTGTGGTGTTTGATAGTGGTGGGTGTTTGAGATGTAAAGAGCAGATTGTGTTCCCACATCCCAGTCCACTTTCAAGACTTGTTTTTTGTTGGGGAGGTCTTCAGAGGAGTTGTAGTGATGGCAGTTACTGTTGAAACCTTTTGACATCGGAACCTATTCTTGGTCAGAAGATTATTGGTGATGCTTGGGGGGGGGGAGGGATGCTCAGAAACCTCACTTGTTTGGGTAAATTGGCTCTGCCTTGCCAGACCCGTCGACCCCTTTGATGTCGCATTCTGCGAGTCCAAATGCATTGTAGGGATGTGTTGACCTTGGTGAAGTTGTTGATGCTAGTATGTGTGATGCGGAAGCTGGTCTCATTGGACCTATTGCCTTGGTCTCCACCATGAATATTGGTATAACCCACGGTGACGATGGGGTTGAAATTGCCTGTTTCCTTGTTGTTGCATGTCGGTGACAATTTGTTTTTAATGCTGGTGGTGGTGTATTTCGGCTGATGCGGTCTTGCTATTTTGCCGATGGGTGTCAGTTTATCTGTGCTTCCCTTAACTTCGGGTTGGGACCCTACATGAATTGCATCACTTACCAAAATTGAAATAATCAATCCCATTCACGAGGTTGTCAGAGGATTCTGCTCCTCTGTTGACTATTGCTTTCAGGGTTGCAAATTCAGTATTCGGTATTCAGTCGGAGGGGTCATTAAATAGAGAATAATCAGTATTTGTGCGACTATTTAGAAGTATTCGATTTTGTATTTTTTTAATTATTTTAAATATAAGATTTAATATAATGCATATATTCTTATATAAATATACCTATATGATAATCAATTAACAAGAATCTAAGATAAAAGTACCAATTAACGAGATAAATATATGAATCTTTGACATTTCTAATAATATTGATATAAATAGTAAGCCTTCAGAATTTAAAAAAGTAAAAATAAAATAACATAAATTTAGCAGTCGACCAGTAGTCGATCGAATAGTCGGACCGATTATTCAGTCAAAAGCCGATTATTAATTGTTCAGTCGAGGACCCCTTCACACCACATAGTCGGATCGACTATTCGGTATAGTTGGCTGACTATTGCAACACTGGTTTCTTCCTAAATGAGAAATACAAATCCAATTCATGAGGTTCTCGAAGGATTCTCTTGTGGTGAAGTTTGCAAGGTCCAACTGTGAACATTTCGTTAGTTCTGGATTCTCCACAGTAAGGTTGGCTTGGATATGGTTTTGTACCTTGATGGATATGTTGTTTGTTACTGCTTTGAATTTGATATTTAGTTTGGGCAATGACACTCAAGATGACTTATGGTTTTGGAATTCCATTTTGATTTGAGAATTAGATGTTGTGCGATGATTTTATCCATGTGATTTGACTTGGCTCTTTTCTTAAGTGAGATGCATTAAGGATGAGGAATGTCACGTGTTTGTTACTTAGAAGGATATAAAGACTAGATGGAAGTAGTATTTGCATAAGTTTTTAATTAGGGGAAGGAAATAAAGAGGTCACTTTGAGAGATTTAGCTAGTAATGAAAGTTACTTGAATTTTGCAAGCTATAGACGAATACAAACGAAGGAAGTAGAGGAATCTTTGAAGGTTATGAGACATGGGAAAGTGTAGGACCTGATGACATTCCTATCGAAGTATGGAGAGTTTTGGGTGAGCGTGGTTTGACTTGGCTTACAAATTTATTTAATGTTATTTAAAGAAGCAAGAAAATTAATGAAGATTAGAGGAGAAGCTTCGTGGTGCCTCTTTATAAGAACAAAAGGATACATTAAAAATTGTTCAAATTACATGTGTATTAACCTGATGAGTCACACTATGAATATTTGGGTACGTGTGATTGAAAGAAGGTTGAGGCAAGTTTCCAAAGTAAAAGAAAATCAATTCAGATTCAAGTCAGGTCGCTCAACTATTGAAGCCATCCACTTGTTGAGGAGAAAATGGAGATTTATATAGTTAAAAGGAAGAACTTCCATATGATTTTTATTGATTTGGAGAAGGCTTATGATTCTGTCCACAGAAGATATTGTGGAGAGTTTTGGAGAAGAGACAAGTTTCTATCCTATACATTAACCTTATAAAAGATATGTTTGATAGAGCTTCATCTTGTGTAAGGATACAATTTAGGAAGACCGACTATTTTGACATTAACATTGGTCTGCATCAAAGTTCAACTTTGAGTGCACTCATTTTTACTTTGATTATGGATGAATTGACAAGTCACACTCATGATGAGATACACTTGGTATTTGTTATTGCTTGATGATATTGTATTGATTGATGAGACTAGAGATGGAGTAAATAAAAAGCTTGAGGTCTGGAGACATGCATTTGGAGACTAAAGGATTTTGCATAAGTAGAGTTAAGACTGAATATATGAATTGCACTTTTGATGGAAGCAACGCTGGAGGAATCGATGTGAAGATTGATGACGATAACATTCATAAGAGAGATTCTTTTAAATACTTGGGTTCTATTTTTCAACATAATGGAGAAATTAATGGAAATGCTGCATGTTGGCTGAAGTAAAAAGGAGCCTCTACTATTATTTGTGATAAGAAAATTCCTTTGATAATCAATGGAAAGTTTTACAAAGGAGCCATGAGACATGTTATGCTTTATGGATATGAATGTTGGCCTGTGAACCATAGACGTTCAAAAATGACAGTAACATAAATGAAAATGCTAAGGCAGATGTGTGGACACACATGTAAAGATCGGATTCAGAATGATACAATCAGATGGAAAGTTGGTGTAGCTTCGATCGAGGATAAGATGCGAGAAAACCGCTTAAGGTGGTTTGACCATTTGCAAAGGAGGTCAGATGATGCATCAATTAGGAGTTGCGAGTTTTGGGATGTTAAGTCGGCTAAGAGAGGGCGAGGAAAGTCCAAGAAGTGTTGGAATGAGATTATACGAAGGAATTTTAGTTTTTTGGATCTAAGTCCGAGATTGACCCAAGATAGATCTGAATGGGGGCAAATAATCCATATTGTCGACCCTACTTAATGTGGGAAAATGGTTTGTTGTTGCTATTATTTGACTTGGCTCTTTTGGCGAGGTGCGGATGCAAACCCCATATGCATAGTCAATGGGAGACATTTCTCTTTATCTGAAGATAGTGCACTATCTTTTATTACAGTATGTCCTTGAGCAACTCTTGATATTTCAACATGATGCTGCTTGAGAGTTGAGAGGTCTTGAAGAGGGATGGTGTTGCATGGTTGAATATCATGACAATATACTATTCTTGGAAGAGTTTTAGAGCTTTGACCTATCGATTTAGAATGGAGAGGACAGTATCTTGTTATTTGAGCCATTTGGCTTGAGCGGAATGCTTTGATTTCGTGAGAGGAAAGGCATCGAGAGAAGGTTTATGTGCATTCCGAATCTTGATTGAGTTGGTTGAATTTCTTGTTATTATATGGTATTTGTTGGGAAAAATAGAAGTATTGTTTATTCCTGGGATAAGAACTGTAGGCTCTCTTATATAGAGGAGAGACCTATGGGTAAATTATATAAGACGGAAATAAAGAAATAAAATAAATGAAAAGATACAGAAATCATAGATATATCTCTATACTCCCCCTCAAGGTGGAGCATAGATGTCATTCATGCTCAGCTTGGAAGAGCACTTCTGAAACGGTCCTTTGAGCAAAACCTTGGTAAAAATGTCTGCCATTTGATCTCCTGAACTGACATGAGAAGTAGAAATGAGGCCCTTCTGAATCATATCTCTAGTATAATGGCATTCTACCTCAATATGTTTCGTTCTTTCATAGAATGCATGATTGTTTGCAATGAATAGGACAGCTTGATTATCACATTGTAACTGCATGAGTAGAGGTACATCTATATGCAATTCTGCTAGCACTGCTTGAATCGACATCATCTCTGTGCTTGCTTGTGCCATAGCCCTATATTCAGATTCAGAACTTGACCTAGCAACTGTGGACTAGTCTCTTGCAATGGTTCCTGCACAGATACATCTTCAGACCCATCGTTAATCAGATGAAACCTGAGGTGTGCTGCATGCCCAGTGATGATCATGAGCAGAAGCATGCCGACGAGTATAGAATTTTGGCAATGGTAGAACAATGGGTACGTGTGATTGTAAGCGGAGGTGTTTGAGGTGGAGGTGGTGGTGGCGGAACGACATGCACGAGTGGAGGTGGTGGCAGACTGGTAGGAGGAGGTGGCATGTAAACCTCATCATTAGAGTCTGATGAAGCTAACCTGTTACTTGTAGGAGTGAAATACATCACAAAGTCAAAGAATGTAACATCCATGCTAATATAGTATTTCTTGTGCAATCATAGCATCGATATCCCTTCTGAGTCCTGGAGTACCCAACAAACACATTTGACATCTCTAGGAGAGAGCTTGTCAAGACTTGGAGACAACTGGTGAACGAAAGTGACGGAGCCAAACACGGGGAGTAAGTGAGAACAACTCCTCCAAAAATGCCATAGAGAAAGGATTTTTCTCACCCAAAACATACGAGGGCATGTGATTCATCAGATAACATGCCATAAGAACCGCATCACCCCAAAAAATAACGAGGGGCACGACTCCAAATGAGATTAGTCCGAGTGATATCAAGTAAATGACGACACTTTCTCTTTGCAACACCATTTTGCTGAGAAGTGTAAGCACGCGTTGTTTGATGAATAATACCACAGGATGAAAATAAATGTAAGAGAGCACGTGTACACAATTCGAAGGCATTATCAATTCTCAGAAATTTTACTGAAGAAGAGAAAACATTCTGCACTTCATTGATAAAAGTTTTGATCACATCCCTAACTTCAGATTTATTCTTTTTTTTGAGGCTCAAAAAGGGGAAGACACTCTTTGGTGTTCGCCCCAAAAATGTATAAAAGAAAGTAAAAAGAGGTAATTACAACGAAGGGGAGGAGGGAAAAAAGCGAAGAAAACCCAAAAGAAAAGAACTATCAACCGAACAACACCAGTCACAAAAACAAGACCCAATGCCTACACAACACACCTGTCATCGAGAAAGCGCGAGCAAAGGATAATAGCATTTTCCCGATAGAAACGTTGACCGGAGAAGAGAGCATCGTTCCTTCCCAGCCAAATGCACTACAGTCTTGCAATGGGGGCCAAGAGATCCCTCCTATCCCTGTTCCTGTTGCTCCATAGAATCTCGCAGAAATCAGAAAGGTTGTCCGAGCTCGCCCAAGGCAAGTCGTCCCAGATCCCACGAACCAAGTGGCACCCGAAGAAAAGGTGATCAATAGTTTCCACCGCCGAATTACATAGGATACATATGGCATTGAAGTTATCGAAAAGTCTAGCACAACGATCACGCGCCATCAACCTCCATCTGCGAAGAAGCCAAAGGAAGAAACCAATGCGCTCCGGCAACCGCAGACCCCTCAAGAACCCACAATCACGCACAAGGAGAGCATCATTGGTAGGGGGCGGAGTAACCAGCGCCTGATAAGCCTTGCGCGTGGAGAAGGGACCGTCCTTCCAACTCCAATGATCCACACATTCGTTCGGCGTAGCAACGTCACGAAGGGCATCCAACAGAGAAACAAAATCGTCAACCCGCTGATCCGAGAAGCGAGGGGACACCCCTGGCGCACCCCCCTTCTTGGTTGGAAGAAGCCCCCGACTGCCCGACCATTGATCAGCACCGAGAGGGAGACGGTGGTGACGCACCTACGCATCCACGAAATCCATATCTCAGGGAAACCGCGCCTTCTCAGAACAGACCACAAAAACCACCACTCCAAGCAGTCGTATGCCTTAGCAAAATCGACCTTCCAAAGAACCCCCCTTCTTATGATCGTTTTTCCATTCAGCGACCAACTCCGAGGCAACCGCAATGCAATCTGCAATCTGCCTGCCCTTAATGAAAGCAGCCTGGGCCGGAGAGATAAGAGATTCCAAAACCCGAGCCAAACGTATGGCTAAAACTTTAGCAACAATAAGGTAAATGCCATTAGAGACGGAGATAAGCCGATAATCCTCGATACGCTGCGACACCGTGGATTTAGGGATCAAAACAATATTGGCCCTATTAATCCGATCAAAGCCATAGTTACCCGCACAAAATTCGGACACCACCTCCATAACATCACCGGCCACCAACTCCCAGATGTCCTGATAAAACGCCACCGAGAAGCCATCGGGACCCGGGGAAGAATCAACATTTAAGTCCCACACCGCCTCCTTAACCTCCGCCATAGAGATAGGACGAATTAAGAGCCCAGAGTCAGAGGCCGATAGAGAAGGCGCCCCAAGACCCATCCAGCGCCACCGTCGCGGAGAGCAAGCCGACGAGAAGCGCTTGAAATGATCCACGATGGCATTCCCCATCTCCCTCTCCCCGCAAACCTGCACGCCATTAATAGAGATACCCCGCATCAAGTTAGCACGCTTTCTGCTACTCGCCACACGGTGAAAGAAGGCCGTATTCGCGTCACCCTCTTTGAGCCATTTCAAACGCGACCGCTGCCGCCATTCAATGTTTCTTTTCTTGTCCTCCGCCGCAACCTGAGTCTGAGCATAGAGCCGTTCGTGAAGCTCCTCGGGCAAAAGGTCCCGCTCGTTTTTCGTCTGATCGTGGCGCGTGATGACCTCCTCCGCCGCTGCCCGGATAGCAATACACGCCAACCTGGAATCCTTCTTGAAGCCCGCAAGCACTTTGCGCAACGATGCAAGCTTCTGATCAAGTCTGTGAGCCGCAGAACCCATAACGGAGACATTAGCCCAATGCTCCTGCACCACCTCCTTGAAGTTAGGCTCCAAGAGCCAGCATTTCTCGTAGCGGAAAAGACCCCGCGGCCCATGGCCCTCCCCAGACTCCCACATAATGGGAGAATGATCGGAGAAAGAGCAGGGGCGAGAAGACACCGCGCAAAGAGGGAAGGCCTCCAACAGCTTCCCAGAGGCCAAGAATCGATCGATTCTAGAACGAGTAGAATTATTCCTCCAAGTGTAAGAGATATCATGAGGGACCAAGCCCTCCAATGAAAGCTCATCCAAAATCTCAATAAAATCAAGCGACCCCAGATCCTGGCCACCCCTGCCCCGGGGGCGATCGGAAGAGTGGAGCGTGACATTGAAATCGCCCCCCAAGAGCCAAGGAAGCCCCCCGAACATAGAAGCCGCCGCGCGAAGGTCCTCCCACAAATCCTTCCTCAGGACATGGCACGTTGGGGCATAAATACAAGAAAACACCAAAGGCTCAAGAGACTCAGCCCGAGTCAATACAATCGAGATCATATGTCTCCCCGCCAGAACCGAGCTGAAAGAGAACACCGTAGAACGCCAAGCAATCAAGAAACCCCCCGCCTAGCCCACCGCATCCACCGCTCGGAACTCGTCCATAGAACCTGCACCAAAAGAGCGCCAGAGGGTATCGTCCACACCTCTCAATTTCGTTTCTTGGATAAGAGCAATATCACAGCTCCACTCGGATAAACGCGAGCCCAAAGAGCGCCGCTTGTCGGCCTCCCCAAGGCCCCCTAACATTCCAAGATAGAACCTTCATTAAAAACCATCAGAACTTCCCCCAATACCACTGAGCCCAGCAGCTTCCGCCACGGCTTCCCGCTGAGTCGCACAGGAATGCCTCACCAAAGAGCCCTGTCTGGAGCTTTTACGCCTCCTGTATCTCTTCCCTAAGCGCCTGTTAGATAGGCCCCCTCCGTCGCAAGCATCAGCCGAGGGGGAAACAATAGTTGCCGTCGCCGACTGATCCCCCACCACGTCAGAAGGATCCCGCAATTCCTCGATGTGGACCCGGTGCATACCCGCATCAGAATCGGGAAAGATAATCGGAGCATTCGGCATCAAGGCCCTCGGCCAAGATCCGAAATTGAGGGACCCGCCATCAACCAAAGGACCATGACCCGGCATAGGACCCGAGTATCGAAAATGCAGCGCAGAAGCCGACAAAACCGGTCAAGAATGATGATAGGAATCCACCTCGGACGCCCTCAACTCGGAGAAGCCAAGACTTGCAGACGAAAGGCACGGAAACCGAAGAGGCACGTCGAAGGGACCAGAAGAGTCATGCATGGGGTGCGACGCTTCGGAATAATCCCCGAAACGCGCCAGCTGGCAACCCGAAGGCGAAGCATCGTTCCCTTCCCCCGAGCCGAGCGAACCGGCCAGCAACGCCACCCGATCAGCCACCGACGCCGGCGAAGGGGCGACGATGGAGAGCTCCACCTTGAACCGCCACCGGCCAACTTTTAAAGAACCGAAGAAGATCTTGCCAGGCGCATCACGAAGAAAACCCTTGCTGCACTCCAAGAGGACCCAAGTAACCTTCCAATCTGCCTCCGGCACAAAACCATCATCCACGACCGCCAAAATCTCCCCCCATCGTCGGAATGCCTTGCCGAGGCAAGGGACAGTCCGCGAGAGGAAGGGAACACGACGAAGCTCCGCCACACACACCTCAGTGTCTGAACAAGCGCCATCCGCAACTCGGGGCAATCTCCAAATGACATCTTCGGAAGACCCATTCAGCAGCAGCCTATCCCGTTGATCCAGGGACAATCCTCGCACACAGCAACGAGAAGAATCCAAGACAATAAAATCCCCACGGAAGAGGGGACCCAGAAAGCCAACAAGATGAGACCTGACAACATCCCAGGCCACGTTGCACCGACGAGCTACCCCTACTGCCTCGACGCGTCTGCCCTCGTCATGCACCCTCTTCTCAAGCACCGCCTTCCCATGCATCACCTTCCCAAGCATGTTCTCTCGCTGCATGCCATCCCCCACCGACGAAACATCCCCCAATCTCGCCAACCCAACCGAGGCAACATCATCACCCGCCACGTCACCCGCACCATGAAGAGCGCGCAAATACAATGCAACATCACCACCCACCTCTGCACCCGCACCATGAAGACCATCGCCCGACGAGCAGGAACGAGGAGCCACCACCTGAGCGAAAGAGCGCACCTCCCTCCAGGCAGTAGGGTCGGAGAACGTCGAACGAGAGGCCGACATGCTCCGCGGAATCCTCGAAGTAGAGAACAACCCGGACTGTGGAGGGCCACGACCATGAACTAACCAACATGAAGCTTGACGATGACCCGGCTTCCCACAAGCATAACAACGAGCAGGAAGAGAACAGAAAGAAGCAACATGACCACGATCGCCGCATCGGAAACACCGCTTTCCAGACTTCTTATGCGTGACTTGCACCCAGACGTCCTCTGTGACCCGCCGCTCGTTACCACCTTCCCCACTCCGCGACCCAGCAGCGACCCGCCACTCGTTACCACCTTCCCCACTCCGCGACCCAGCAACGACCCCGTAGTTCACCCCCTTCCCCTTCGCGTCATCCCCACCCGTGGGAGCAGCACCACCCAGGCCCGAGTTTCCGGACGACTCCCCGCGATTTGCCTTCACTCTCCACCAACGCTTCATCCTCCGTAGCTTCTTATCAATTACTGGTGAACCTTGTAAATCAGTCTAAAATTGGTGCTGCCCAAGTTCGAACTGGGGACCTTCACATTATCAGATTGACGTGAGAACCAACTACACCACGACACCCTATTATCAGATTGACCTTCAGATTTATTCTTCAATAAAAAGATCCATGACAAACGAGAAAAATCATCATCAACAATAAGATAAAACCAGTGTCCCTGGTGATCTGGAACACGACTCAGACCCCAAATGTCAACATGAAATAACTCAAAAAGGAGCTACTGCTCCGACCCTGACAACTAGGAAAATTAGAAAGATAATGCTTTCCTAACTGACACGCCTCGCACTAGAACGATGAACTTGGTGAAATCTGCGGTAAATATGACACATCTTCTACAGAGGGAGATGATTGAAACATAGGTACCAAGTGAAGGAAGAGACTGGTCTTGTTGAATGAGAGGAGCGGCATGCATAGGGAGTTTGGACCAAGCGATAGAGACTGCCGTGCTCACGACCAAAGCCAATCACCCTGCTCGTAAGAATGCCCTGAAAAACAAGAGACGATGGATCAAAAATAGCTCGTCAGTACAAATCCTTTGTAATCCAACTAATGGAAAACAACTTCATATACAAATCAGGAGCATGTAGCACATTCTACAGATGCATCGAAGGCGTTAAACTGATCTCCCCCTGTCCTGTGATTGGAGAATGAGCCCCATCGGCTATCACAACAGTTCTCCCTGGATGAACATGTCTATATGCTGTAAGCTGATCTCTGTCTCCATATATATGATGCGTTGCCTCGGAGTCCATAATCCGTTATGTTACCTTAGATCCATGACAAGAGGTAAAAGCATAGGACTACCTGAGGTGCTAGTAGAGGTACTGGATGAGGCGAAAGTTGTTACATCTAAGTGGTCTCCTGAAGGTGATGACGAAGTGGGAGGCATAATATCCCTGCAATCTGGTTACGAGGTCATCAAACCTCTGATATGAAGTAGAATTAGTCGGAGACCAAACCTGTTCCGTTACTCAGGTCGATGTAGGAAAACCATGTTTGGAGTAGCATGTATCCTATATATGTCCAGAACGATGACGATATGTATAGGGCTGACGAATGCGACCTCCTTTATCATGAGGTTCACGACCATGAAAATGAGAAGTGCCTCCTCTACCTCGGGAGGCTACCATCGTCGAAGAGGTCTGCCTAGAGGCAGTCGAGGGAATGATGATCCTGTTGAGTCGACGAAACGCTTCCTCCATGGGAGGAATAGTGGCATCTGCTAAAATTAAAGGCGGTAAGGTATACACCAACCATGGTGGCATTCCGGTATGTCTTCTGCTGTTCAGGAGTAGACGTCAGTGGCATAAAGCTGCGGAGCTTTTCAAACATTCCTCACAAGGATGTATACAGAGAGTGAAGTGGTCGTCCATTCTGTTTGATGGTAAAGATATCATGCTGAAGTTGCATAATCTATCTCGTTCCTCGCTTGAGAGTAAGTTGCCATGAGGATGTCCCACATCGCCTTGGCGGTTGGCTAATGTAACACATCTATGTCGATCTCTATCATCAATGTCTTAGAAAACCAAACCTTGTCATACGCATCATCAACCTCCCACGATGTGTTGACCCTAATTTTCTCAATCGGCTCTTCCTTGGTAAGAACATGTTTCTTACCCGTGGACTTCATAAGGCTCATGGACTACATGGCTCAGATCTCGTAGTTCGTCCCATCCATCTTGACAATCGGCGTTGGACCTCTGAAAGCGCCCGTGGCAGGGATATAAACCTTGCTCTCTGACATATTGTCGAGTGACAAAAAATAGGATTTTGTAGACCAATAGATAGGTGTCTCCGCCAATATATGGGGACTTGATTGCATATGTAGACTTATGCAATCAAATCCATCAACCCAAACAGACCTCGATACAAGCAGAGAGGGCCGTGGTCTGTCGGCAGCAGGGGCTTCCGATGAGAGAGAGAGAGCGCGGCCCGACAACAACTCGGCTCGGCGACAACAGGAGGTCGTCGACAGAGAGAGGAAGCTGCTCGACGGCAGCTCGGCGAGAAGGAGGGAGGCGACATGTTGGCGGTGGCGGCGACTGCTTGCCAAGAGGAGAGAGAAGGGCGACGAGTGTGGTTAGGGTTAGGGCACGAGAGCTCCGATCTAGGATCGCTGCTCTGATACCATGTTGGCAAAAATAGAAGTGTTGGTTATTCCTGAGAACCCTAGGCTCTCTTCTATAGAGGAAAGACTTATGGATAAATTACATAAGACGAACATAAAGAAATAAAATAAATGAAAAGATACAAAAAACATAGATATATCTCTACAGTTTTAAATTGATCTTACGAGGAAATACGCACTAAGGGAGATCAATCTTCAGTCTTTACATTTTTAAAAAAACACATCATTGTATTTTCTGTTATTTAAAGAGGACTAGAGTGCAGAGTTTCAATCCATTACTCTATCGAGTAAAATATATTTGATTGTAGAGAAAGTGCTTGCTAGTTGTCGTGGTCGGTGATGGACGATTCAATAAATCCCGACATACAAATTTTATGTTAGGTAGGTTGATGAATTATAGGATAATGATGGCTTCTGAGATGTTGCGGATTGGAAGAGTGTGTATTTTGATTACTTTGGAAGGTGGATTTCTCCAAAGCATATGATATTATTCACTAGAGATCTTAATATTTTGTTGTGGAAACGAGGCTTCCTTGATATGTGGACTGCGTAGATGAAGAAATGTGTGACTACAACTTCTTAATTGGTCATCATCAATGGACGTATGGAGGTGTTTTTATTGCAGTCATGGAGAGGTATTAGATAGGGATGCCTGCTCTTTCTTTTGCCGCTGATGCTTTGGTAGCAGCGATAGACTAAATAATGCATGACAATTATTTTAGGGGTTTCGTGTCATACGGGTTGTTCGTCCCTATGTTGTAGTACACTAGTGACACTTTATTTTTTTGGGAGGGTTTGGTAAGGGAGGCACACATGATTTTTGCTTTAGATGATATTTTTAATGAATTATTATGATGCGATCGATTGTGACAAATCTGCTTTCATGCCTTTTGGATTATCCGGCAAGGAGGTTCATGAATGTTGCCGTGTGTTGGGATTACCGACCAACTCCCTTCCTTGAGATATTTATGCAGGCTTGACATGTGGAAAGCTTAGTTAGCCGGCTGGGGGCGTGTGATTGAGAAAACAGAACACATGTTGACGGGGTGGAAGGCACGATGTTATCATGAGTGGGAAGGTCCATTCTATGAAAGTCGGTGCTTTTAGTTATCTCAAACATTTGCTTGTCTGTGCATAGGTTGCTGATGTGAGTGTTGGGATAGAGGTTGGAAGGGTTGATGTGAGTGTCCTATTGATCAAAATTAGTGTGCTCACATTGGAAAATATTAATAGGACTATACTTAGGAATTTGGGTGACATGCTTGCGGACGTCTAGGGAAGACTTGGTTTGTCGACTGCTCAGTGGCATTACAGATTCTCGTCGAGGCTGAATGTTATGGCTGGTGGTAGGGGGCATCTTCTACATTCTGGAGGGATTTTAGTTCTGTTTTCCATGATTTCCACTCTAAGTTACAGCCTATCATCGAGATGGATCTTCCTTATATTTTGAAGATTGTAACTGTACTTTTTTATTTACCGGTAAGCATTCCCCATGCTTTTTGTATAATCACC
This sequence comes from Ottelia alismoides, assembly GCA_037367405.1. Lineage (NCBI taxonomy): Eukaryota > Viridiplantae > Streptophyta > Magnoliopsida > Alismatales > Hydrocharitaceae > Ottelia > Ottelia alismoides. The sequence continues at coordinate 73,858 of JAZKJV010011779.1, read as the reverse complement.
TTTTAATATGTAATGAACTCTTTGCACAACACCATTGCTAAAAAATATAATAATGCTTGTAAAGTTCTTAGAATGTTTTTATGCAAGCCTTTTTTGTTTCAATGCGTTATTCATTTTAGTTGGATCCACTTCTGCCTTTTAGAACTCCATCTAATTCTGCTTCTTTTTACTTGAATATATTGAGAGTTACGTTCTCTATATTCCATCTTTTGCATTTATAGGAATATCTTTAACATCTATTGCCTTTTTTTAATCATCACGAAAGTAATTTGCAAAGTTAGTTCATGATAATTGTTAGAAAATAGGAATGCGGAATCGTATCCGAATAAAGATAAAGAAATATTGAAGAACAACGAGATTTAACATGGAACCCTACTCTCTAAGGAGCGGGATGAAACCACAGGATAATGCCTCAAAGGGATGATAGTCTATTGCTTTTCTCTCTAAATACAAAGGGTGTGGGGGTCTATATATAATCCCCACCAAGTCTCCACATCCCACAGACGGTAGATGTGAGACTAAACTCTGGATGGTGTAAATGGATCATAGAGAGATCCATTTACCCGTCTCCCACATAAGTGACATAACCAAATACTCCAACGTTCCTCCTCACGTTGGAGCATGCAATGCTCAGCTTGGATAAACAGAAAGAAATCTCAACTCACAATACAAGACACTACAGACAATATCAAATCAACGCACACAACTGTCGTCTGCTGTTGAGGACATTGCTTCTCATGCCGTGCAGGTGAGGATGACGAATGGGCTGGAGTGTGAGTCAATTGAATCTCCTCGTCAGAGAGCATATGCTCTGTACTGCCTGTCAGAGTCACTGCAACTGAAATGAGTCTCCACCTGGAGAACTCTGGCCCGCCACAACATGTGGACAACTGCTCCATCTCTGAAAAGGGTTGAACAAAGAGCATCGCTAAATATCCATACACAGATCTATGAAGAAGGATCTCTCTCATAGGGACCTCGAAGTGGGTTCTCTCATAAGAACCTCGAAAGGATCTCGTACTGGAGTTCACGATCGCTTGAGAATGGAGTCTAAAGAAATCTCCTCGTCGGAGAACTGGATCTCTCCCATTTGACACAGAGAATGGTACTCTACTTTGGAGTCCCTATGAAACCACATGAAAATCCTAGCCAACATGGTATAAGGAATGGTACTTTACTCTGGAGTCCCTATGGATAATATAAAAAACTAGCCGAAACATAAAAGATGAGAACCATACAAAAGATGGCAAACATGTGCACATCTGAAAAGATCGCATACATGTACGTGTCTGAAATTGAAGACTCGGAAACATCTGACCGTCGAGTTTGAATCATATGAATAATTGTAGATTTTGAATAATATGGTTGGTCTGGAATTTGGCGTCTGACCTGTGACTCTACACAATACTCCCCTTTCTCCCACACTTGTTGGAATGACAAACATCGACCAAGTTGGGAGAAGACAACAAAGATGGGAGAAAACAAAACCAAAAACTGATTTCAATTTTTTTTGGTTTTTCAAATCAATTTTTCATCATTTTTTTCTCGGTTTTTCCTTCTGACAAATTTTTTTAATCATCATTTTTTTCAAATATGTGTACGACTTTTCTTTTGTACGCATCTTTTTTTTTTCAAAAAACATTTTTTTTATCTTGGCCCACTTGGGCCCAAGATTCTTACTCTCTTTTTTTGATAACCGACAGCACACTTGGGCTTAAAAAAATGCAGCAGCTTTTTTCCCCTTTTCTTTTCCTGACCTCTCTGCTCTTCGTTTTTAATAAACAGAGGCCTTCGGGCCTCCTTTTTCTTTTCTCGCCAAAACTAGGGTTCCCATGATCGGGAACCCTCACATATCTTCCCCGCCGCCCCTGATGGGGATCTGCCTCCGAGGGAGGAAGAGACCGTTGCCATCGGCTTAGAGAGGAAGGAGTTCCGCCTGGAGCACATGGTGCTCGACTGCGCCTGGCGGGGGTCGCCTGTCTTGTGTGCGGATCGAGGGCATCGTGCTGCATCTTTGCGTCTAGGATGTTTCATTGGGAGAGTGCGTCGCCCGCGTCCCCTGAAGGAGGAGTGCGCTGCTCGCGCGTTGTGCGGGTTCCGCCTGGTGGTGCTGTGTCGCCAGGAGGTCCCTTCCAACTTGGGGTGGCGCCAGGAGATGGGTTTGCCGCGTTGGAACCGCTCACGATGTGGGCTCGCGTCGCCAGGAGCAGCGTGTCTAGATGTTTTCCTTGAGGCTCTACGCGCGTAGATGCTCTGGAGGTGCTGCGTTGGAAGGTACGCGAGATGCACCGCTACTGGAGGCTCCTGTGGTGTCTTCTTGGAGCTATGTTGTTGTACGGTGGTTGGGCGTGCACGAGCTTGGGATGTATGCGTCGTTTCGCGTGCCTGATGTGCGCAGTCTTGCGTAAGGGAGGAGCGCCGCTTGCGCTACCTATTGTAGATGCTTCATCGACGCCGCATTCCTGGATCTGTGCCTTTGCGAGGAGAATACGCATATGCGTTACCTGGGTTGATCTTCTTTCCTTCGATTTGCGTGAGATGTGTACATAAATTAAGTTTTAAAAAGAAACCCTAAAAATTCTTAGAACAATCCTGAATATGGACAGATTTTGAACAGGAACTTGAATGATAAAGGACTGAATCGTCAAAACATCAATCTTCAACAACTCCAAAATCGAATCTTGAATAAAGAACGTAAAAGCTCCGATAATCGAACCCGCTTTGATACCATGTTAGAAAATAGGAATGCGGAAGCGTGTCAGAATAAAGATAAAGAAATATTGAAGAACATTGGGATTTTAACGTGGAATCCTACTCCCTAAGGAGCGGGATGAAACCGCGGGAGAACGCCTCAGAGGGCTGATAGTCTATTGCTCTTCTCTTTGAATACAAGGGAAGTGGGGGTCTATATATAGCCCCCACTCAGTCTCCACATCCCACAAACGGTAGATGTGAGACTAAACTCTAGATGATGTAAATGGATCTTGGAGAGATCCATTTACTCATCTCCCACATAAGTGACGCATAATTGCTTTTGCATTTATAGGAATATCTTTAACGTCTATTATCTTTTTTTAATCATCACGAAAGTAATTTGCAAAGTTAGTTCATGATAATCTTCTAAACAATGTCAATACAGGAAAATCTTTTAAACAAAGTCAATTCAAGAAAAGCATACTAATTTGTTGTATTGAAGCACAAAAAAATGCATGTATGCCAATAAGTTCTTGCCATTGTTTTGCACATACCAAGGTTCTATAACGTTTGTTGTCAATTGACATATTTATAGCACAATTTGGAGAAATATGAAAATCTACTTGTGGTGCAAAGGAAGTTACCGTTAATAGAAGTTTTTTCTTTGGATAATGGAAGCTGTTTTCTTTAGTTATAGTGGCTCTTACTAATCTTGTAAATAAGCTGCTTTATAAATCTTCAATTGGTTGCTGAATGGTGAACCTTAAATCATGGAATTTTGCAGGAACCTTTCAGATGTTTTATGGGAGGCAATCTCCAACCATCAAGTGCTTTCTCTCTACCAAGGGCTAGGCACAAAAAATCTGCAGTCTTTTATATCGCAATTTGTCTATTTCTATGGCTATAGCTATTTTAAAAGGCTGTACCTAGAAAAGAGTGGTGTGAAATCCATTGGGACGAAAGCAAATTTAGTTATTGCGGCTGCAGCTGGTGCTTGCACATCTATTGTTACTCAAGTAAGAAAGTCGGTACTTGTAACATATTTTAAAATTTTAATTTCTTATCACATTTCTAGGCGCTTACATGTTAGATTTTATGCGATCACCATGAATACTGACCAATGCAGTGATATCTTTGTTTTTATTTGTTGTGGTACAGCCTCTGGATACAGCATCATCTCGGATGCAAACAAGCGACTTTGGGAAGTCTAAGGGATTATGGGAAACTTTGTCCGAGGGTGCATGGATTGAGGCATTTGATGGTCTTGGTATATCATTGCTTTTGACATCAAATCCCGCCATACAGGTTAGTTTTTAATTCGAGGTTGTCTTATTTGCGTCTTAAAATTAGCCAGTGATTTTAAATGAAGGAAATACACACAATATTGCTAAAAAGGAGTCAACATTGACCAAAAGTCGATTTACATATGTGCTGACATTTGCTAGTATATCCATAAGTTTAAGTATAGTAATAAATTTGCAACTCCTCTGATGGTGTATGAATATACAAAAATAGTGCGACTGAAGCATTTGTGCGGGGTTGAAATTTTAATTGGGCATGCAAGTATGCATGTTTTCTGGTCAATTTTTATTGACCACTAATTTCTTTAGAAGTTCTAAGGCGAAGGAATTTTAAGAGGGAAAAAGGATATTCCCTCGGATGTTCCCCTCAGATGCTGTGCATGGATTCTTCAAATGCGGGTTTGCCTGCTGACGTGGCGGGAATGTCTCTAGGGATCACTGAGCCCCTTCGCTTTTGGACTCGGGCGCCGGGTCCCGGCTTGCGGATTCGACAAATCGGATCCTAATGCGGATCGGGCGATTAATGGAGTTGCATGCTGTCTATCTTTCAGGTCATTTGCGGGAGGGCATTCAGACCCTGCTCCGTTTCTTTTCTCCTCCTCTTCGGTGGTCTTCTCCGACCAGTTGGATGGCATGGTTCTCTCTGCTGGGTGCGAGGGTGGCGCATCGGTTAGGCACGGTTTCCCCACCTCATCGGACGCGGAGGGGTGGGTTCGCTACAACCCGGCTTTGACCGCGTTGGAGGGCCCTTCTTCCATCGCCTCAGTTCGCGGTTCTTCGGTTCGGACTTCTGTGACTCTGACTGAGGTGGAAGAGGCTGGAGCGGCTGAGGGGTTGCCTGAGAAGAGGTCTGCTAAAAGGTACAGGGGGCGGAACAGGGCGCGGTCAATGGCAATCGAGCCACATGTGTGCTCGTCTGTGATGGATGCTATTGCGGCGACCGCTGGTGTGGTCCGCGTTGGGGGGCAGTTGGAAGGGTCCTTATGAAGGTGCTTTCTTGGAATGTGCGGGGGGTTGGGGGAAGCGGACAAGAGGAGAACCATGTGGTCGAGGTTCACAGAATGGGGGTGTGATGTCGTCATGTTGCAAGAAACAAAGCTTCAAGGGGTGGATGACGTTCTTTGGAGGTCGTTTGGTGCGGGGGGATTGGATGAGGTCAGGGCTCTTGATGTATTGGGGACGGCGGGCGGTTTGCTTATCGCTTGGAGATCTGCGGCCTTCGCACTCGACTCGATCCTCAGAGGGAGGCATGCAATCTCCGTTCTTTTGGTACGTGTGGATTCTTCGTTGCCGATTGCTTTTTCTTGTATCTAGGGGCCCTGCTGCAGTATTAAAAGGAAGGAGCTTTGGGAGGATCTGCGGGAGGCAGATCGGCGTTTCGAGGGGATCCCGTGGTTGGTTGGAGGTGACTTCAATGTTACCCTTCGCTTGTCGGATAGACCACGGTCCAGGGGTGGGCAGGACCCGGGCTCGTCGGATTTTACGGAGGTCATGGACTCTTTGACCCTCGAGGACTTGGGAGCGGGGGATATCGCGTACGCCGTACACTTGGAGAAATTTGAATTCCCGCTCCCGTATTGACAGATTCTTGGCGTCCTTGGAGCTTTTGGATGGTTTCCCTCTTTCTAATGTGTATGCCAGGCCTAGGAGCATGTCTGGCCACAATCCTATTCTGTGGGATTCTGGTGATGCGTCCGTGTCGAGGGGTTTTTTCAGGTACGAGAAGTGCTGGTTGCTGGAAGACAACTTCAGGGATCTTGTGACTGCTCACTGGTCCCAAGTTCAGATGGGGGGCTCGGCGGTGTCGAGGTTTGTTCGCTAACTCGACTCTTTACGCAAGAGACTGTCTATTTTCAAGAGGGAGTCGAGGGCGACGAGGATTGCTTCCAGGAGGGAGGCATAGGGGGTGGTCAGCAGACTTGATGCGTTGGAGGGTGATAAGGAGCTTCAGCCTGAGGAGCGGGTCACGGAGTGGCGTCAGAGATCGAGGGTGTCTTGGCTAAAGGAGGGGGATGCCAATACGATGTTTTTCCATCGTGTTGCTAGCGGAAGGCGGCGATCTAACTCCTTACGCTCGATCACGATTAATGATGTTCGCGTGGAGGGGGACGGGCCGATGGGGAGAGCGATCGTGGCTCATTTCAGGGAGTTCTCGGCGAGATGCATCCCGAGGGTTTGGAGATGGGCGGGGACTGGAGCTTCAACGCTCTCGCCCTTGCTGTGTGAGGGTCTGACGAGGGCTGTTTCGTTGGAGGAGGTGAAGGCGGCCGTGTGGGATCTAAACGCGGATGGGTCTCCGGGTCCTGACGGCTTTTCGATGGCTTTGTACAAGGACTTCTGGGATTTGGTTGGCGATGAGGTGTTGGAGGTTATCACCGAGTTCTGTGATGGCAATGCGGGGTTTGATCGGATTAATAGGGCTCTCATTGTGCTGCTTTCGAAGTCCCCCTCGGCCGAGCGAATTGATGAGTTCCGCCCCATTGCCATTTCAAATGCTCTATATCTGATCATGGCGAAGGTGTTTGCTTTAAGGCTTACTCGGGTCCTTGACTCCATCATCTCGCCATTGCAAGCGGCTTTTATTCAGGGAAGACAGATTGCGGATTGCATCCTCTTGCTTTAGAGATGGTTGTGGATTGGGTGAAGGAGGGGAGACGTGGTGTGCTGTGGAAGGTTGACTTCGCGAAGGCGTATGATTGCTTGGATTGGAGATTCATCTGGTCGGTTCTGCGGAGAAGGGGCTTCCCGGAAGTCTGGATCTCTTGGATGCGTCGGTGCGTCACTACGGCCTCATTCTCGGTCATGGTTAATGGGCACCTTGAGGGGGGCTTTTTCCAGCCGAGAAAGGGGTCTGACAGGGCTGCCCCCTTGCCCCTCTTCTTTTTGTCGTGGCCACGGATGTCCTTGCTCGGATGCCTTGCCGTGTTGTAGATTTGGGCTCTCGGCGGGGTTCTCTTGTGGCGGGATGGTAGTCCTTTTACTCCAATATGTCGATGACACGATCTTTTTCATTGAGGGGGGCTTGCGGAGGTCTCGGCTATGTCTGCGACGCTTGATTTGTTCAGTGAGATATCGGGTCTTTACAAAAATGTCGCCAAATCGAAGGTGGTACCGTTTGGTCTTACTTCGGAGGAAGTAGACGCGTGCGGTTTGATTGGGTTCGCAGCCTTGCGCCCTCCTTATTGATTATCTGGGGATGCCGGTGGTCTCGGGCAGGGCTAGACTGAGGGATTGGTCCAAGGTGGTTGCGAAGGTTGAGAAGAGGCTATCCGGATGGAGATCCGCCTTACTTTCGAAAGGGGGACGCCTCGTCCTCCTCAAGGCGGTGCTTTCGTCTATCCCAGTTTATTTCTTATCTAACCGCCGGTTGCCGGTGGGGATTTGCAGTCGTCTCGAGAAGCTTATGCGGAGGTTTTTGTGGGGAAAGAATGTGGAGGCATCGGGGGGATGCACTTGGTGGATTGGGACAAGGTAACGAGGCGAAAGAGCGATGGGGGGTTGGGCATCCGGAGGTTGGACCATGTTAATGAGGCCCTCCTTAAGTGGGCCAGCAGAATCTGGGGTCATGGTGAAGATTTGTGTAGTGAGGTCTTGCGGAAGATTCATGGTATTAGCGGGGCACTTCCGTTAGCGGCTGCTCGGGTAGGGGCTCAAACGCCTTTCTGGAAAGGGGTGCAGCAAGTTTTCTCTGAATTTTCTTCCCTCTTTGCTCCAGTGCTTGGTGATGGTCAAACTTTTAGATTCTGGACGGATGTTTGGACCAGGGGAGGGGGGGACCTCTGTGTGCACGGTTCCCTCGCTTGTTCGCTTTGGCGGTCGATAGAAATGCTTGCGTCGCCTCCTGCTGGTCGGAGGGTGGGTGGTTCCCACCTTTCCGTATTAACTTCTCAGATCAAGGGCTCCAAGATTATCTCAATCTTTTGGACGACATCAGGGAGGCCGGTCATTCATCGGACGGGAGGGATCACGGGGCCTGGAGGTGGGGGGGGGCGTTCTCGGCTAGGAAGGCGTATGGGGCGGTTTGTCTTCCCCCTCCATCGCGTTTGGAGGTGGTTGTGCATGATTGCGGTTTTTTTGGGGGTTGAGGCTACCTGAAAGGGTGAATTTCTTCCTTTGGTTGTTTCGTAGGCAGAGGTTGATGACGAGGGATCGTTGCGCGAGGCTGCTTGACAATATCTCTGATAGATGTATTTTGTGCAACAGTGCAGTGGAATCCATGGAGCATCTCTTCTTTGCGTGTCCGATGGTCGTGGGGATATGGGAGGAGGCGGCTGAAGCTTGGGTGTGCACCTCGGACTTGACATCCTTTTGTGACTCAATCGTGGCGAAGAAAGATAGGGAGCGGAGGGCGCTATTGCGGCCCTTGGCAAGATTGTGGGCGATTTGGCTAGGCAGAAATGAAGCTATTTTCGCGGGGCAGCGCATTTACAAAGAAAACGTCCTTTTACATTGTACACGTTTAGTTGATGATTGGGTGTTGGTTTAGCTTCCTGTTTGGTATCTCCGGCGATACCCTGTAAACATCCTTTTAACTTTGTTATTTTTAATTTAATTGGGGTGAACACCACTGAGTGTATCCCCCTTTTTTTGGACTTCAAAAAAAAGAGGGAAAAAGGATAGCTCTAAATAAAAGCTATAAAAGGGATAGGAAAACAAAGGCCTTTTATGACAATTACACCCCCCCCCCCCCCACACACACAATTGTTGCTTTCTATAATTTTCATATAAGGCATCTCTACCACAAACCATGGTAGTCATTTATTTCCAAAGCACCCATAGAACCACCATTGGATTGTCATTTAGTCCCTCGTCTGCCACATGACACCTGCTATGAGTGTATTCCAGAAATCATCTTATGCTTGACTCTTGCCTTTGTCTCCTTGGGTCTTTCTTTGCTATTCAATGCATGTTTTTGACTAATCCATTGTAATTATTCCCACCTGAAGAATGGAGAAGAAGGATTTCTTTGTCTTTTATTTAATAAATTCAAGCTCACAAAAGAGTGAAGAAAGTTACATATTTAGTTTGATAGGTGTTGACTCCTCTCCTAGATCCATTTAGTATCCGGCAGTTGAGTTTTGCTCCACCTTGATTAAGAGTTCTTTTATTGAGCGAGCGAGTCTAAATTTATATGTTGTGAAAAATAAGCAATCTGATATTCAAGGGAACCCTAGGTTCTCTTATATAGGGAGAGACCTCATGGGTAAAATACATAGTAGTCCAGAGAACAATAAGAAATTACGAAAAGGTACATAACATATAATAATATCGGTCTCTACACTCCTCCTCAAGGTGGAGCATAGATATCGATCATGCTCAGCTTGGAAGAACATCTCTGGAAGGGTCCTCTGAGCAACGGCTTGGTAAGTACGTCAGCTGTCTGATCCCCTGAGCTCACGTGAGATGTAGATATCAAGCCTCTTTGGATCAACTCTCTAGTGTAGTGGCAGTCAACTTCAATATGCTTCGTTCTTTCATGGAATGCTGGATTATTGGCAATAAACAATGCTGCCTGATTGTCACACTGAAGCTGCATAGGTAAAGGTACGACTACATGTAGATCCTCTAGCGCAGATCGAATCCACATCATTTCCGTGCTAGCTTGCGCCATGGCCCTATATTCAGATTCAGCACTAGACCTTGCCACAACGGTTTGTTTCTTGCTTTTCCAAGAAACCAGAGAGCTCCCAACAAAGACGATAAATCCTGAGGTTGACTTTCTATCCTTAGGGCATCCCGCATAATCGGCATCTGCACATGCTGAAATAGATAAATCTGTGTCCTTTCGAAATAGCAACCCTGAACCTGGAGAAGACTTTAGATACCTCAGTATCATGTATATGGCATCCATATGAACTTGTCTTGGCTGCTCCATAAATTGACTCACCCGGCTTACTGCAAAGGCAATATCGAGTCGAGTTATGGTAATATAAAGGAGCTTACCCACCATTTCTCTATATCTCCTCTTGTCTACTTCAACAGTGTCATCATCATACAGCTTCACGCTTGGATCCATTGGAATACTCGATGGTTTGCATCCAGCCATGCCTGTTTCAGTCAAAAAATCTGTAATGTACTTCCTTTGGGTCATCACTAAACCCTGTGCATTCCTGGCAAATTCCTACCCCAGAAAGTATCTTAGGGTTCCAATATCCTTTGTGACAAACTGACGGCCTGGAAACGCTTTTGCCCTCTCTATTCCCTGAACATCATCTCCTGTAACCATAATATCATCAACATACACCATGATGACAACCATACCTGTAGAAGACTTCTGAATAAACAACGAGTGATCTGCATTCGATCTTTTGAACCCCTGTCGTTCAATCAGATGGGAAAGCTTCTGGACCACGCCTTTGGGCTCTGTTTAAGGCCATAAATTGCCTTGTGAAGTCTACACACCATATGCTTCTCCCCCTCAGCAGTGAACCCGGGCGGCTGCTGCATGTAGACTTCCTCCTGCAGATCTCCATACAAGAAGGCATTCTTAACATCAAGTTGAGATATAGTCCAGCCACGTACCACAACAACTGATAAGAGTATGTGAAGAGTAGAGTGACGAGCCACCGGAGAAAATGTATCCATATAGTCTACACCATAGGTTTATGTGAAACCACGCACGACTAACCGTGTCTTGTACCGTTCTAGAGTGCCATCAGCGTGGTATTTAACTGTGAATACCCATTTATAGCTAACAACTGATGCATCAGGAGGAGCATTAACCAAGCTCCATGTGCCACGAGACTGTAAGGCACGCATCTCGTCTTCCATAGCCTTTCACCAGCAATCAATCTTCATAACTTCCTGATAGGTCCGTGGTATGTCCACGGAAGACAAAGCTGCATCAAATCTCTGAAAGTCACCTGTGAGGTGATGAAAAGACATATGGGAAGCAAAGGGATAAGATGCACACGTCCGCTTTTGCTTCCGGATAACAATAGGAATATCGAGGTCATCGTCCACTGTACTGGATGGTGTAGGCTCCTCCTGTAATGAAGAATCCTGTACATGTACCATATCTGACCCGTTAGTAGTACTGTCATTAACACATACCTGAGGCGTGATGGATGCCTGACGTGTAGCCTGAGCAGGGTCTGATCGACGTGTATAGAATTTAGGTAGAGGTGGAATAGGAGGTTGTGGAGATGGTGGTGGCGGAGATAGTGGTGGTGAAGATGATGTAGTAACAGGAGCAGGAGTGGACTCAGGTGAACCCCAACTCGGAGGCGGAGGGACATAGACATCATCACTGGTAGTGGATGGTACCAGCCTGTCACCTGCAGGGGAAAAATACATAACAGACTCAAAGAACGTGACATCAACACTGACAAAGTATTTCTTGTTTATGGGGTCATAGCAACGATAACCCTTCTGAGTCCGCGAGTAACCGACAAAGACACACTTGACGGCTCTAGGAGAGAGTTTGTCAAGTCCAGGAGTCAGTAGATGAACAAATGCAACAGTACCGAAGACACAAGGAGTAAGTGAGAATAATTCCTTATCAGGAAAAATGATAGAAAGGGGAATTTTCTCACCCAGGACAGATGACGGCATACGATTGACAAGGTAGCAAGCTGTAAGGACAACATCCCCCCAGAAAGAGATAGGAGCACAACTCTGAATAAGAAGAGTTCGAGTAATGTCAAGAAGATGACGGTGCTTTCTTTCAGCCACGCCATTCTGCTGAGATGTGTATGGACAAGTAGTTTGGTGAAGGATGCCCTTTGACGAGAGAAACTGAGAGAGAGACCGTGTGCAGAATTCCAGAGCATTATCTGTACGAACATATTTGACAGTAGAGGAAAAAACATTCTGCACTTCATTAATCAAATTTTTAGTTACATCTCCTGCTTCAGATTTATTCTTCAAAAGAAAGATCCAATATACACGAGAGATCATCCACGACTACTAGATAGAACCTGTGTCCCTGATGATCGGGTACACGACTCGGACCCCAAATATCAATATGCAACAACTCGAATGGGGAGCTACTGCTCCGACTCTGACGACTAGGAAAGCTAGACCGATGATGCTTTCCCAACTGACACGCTTCACATCGAAAGGAAGAACTGGGAGAGATCTGAGGCAGAAGATATCGCATTTTCTGGAGTGGGAGATGACCAAAACGAAGATGCCAGATGTACGGAGATACTGGTCCGGTGGAATGAGAAGAAACACCAGCATAAGAATTCCAGATCAGCCGATACAGACCATTCTGCTCAGAGCCACAACCAATCACCCTGCCCGTTAGTATGTCCTGAAAAATAAGAGAAGAGGGGTCAAATATGGCATGGCAGTGCAAATCCATCGTAATCTGACTAATAGGTAAAAGATTCATGGAGAACTCAGGAGCGTGAAGAACATTCTGTAGACGCATGGATGGAGATAGACCGACCTCCCCCTGTCCAACAACTCAACAAGGGGGGAATGAGTACCATCTGCGATCTATACTGACCGACCATGGGGAATGTCCTTGTAGGACTCAAATCTCTCTCGATCTCGACAGACGTGATGTGTGGCACCAGAATCTATAATCCAATCAGATATATCATGACAAGATGTAAATGCAGTAGCACTACCTGAGGTACTATCAACAGCAGAGGAACTGATAGAGACAGTAGCAGCAACATCTGAAGGTCCACCAGAAGAATCAGCTGATGATTGTGGCATGATATCACGTAGACGTGCCACAAACTCTTCGAAATGGTTGTCTGCATTGGATGTTGACTGGGGTAGAGCATACTCGGCTACACGCGCCGATGCTGGGAATCCATGCTTAGAGTAGCATGTATCCTCTGAGTGGCCTGTGCGGTGACAGTACGAACAAGGCTGACGAAAGCGACCACCCCTTCCACGGGGTCCACGTCCACGACCAGAAAACTGACCAACTCTCCCACGCGATACCGCCATCACCGATGGGGGTGGAGTAGATGAGCTGGAAGAAACTGATATGCGGCTGAGTCTCCGGTAAACATCCTCCATCGGAGGAACCACTGCATCTGCCAAAATCTGAGAGCGGGCAACCTCGTACTCATGATCTAGGGCTGCAAGTAGATCACCGACCATGGTGGCATTCCGAAACATCTTCTGCTGCTCAGGGTTTGCTGTGAGTGGAATAGTACTGTATAACTTCTCAAACATCCCTCTCATGGATGTGTACAAGGAATGAAGTGGTCTGCCGTTCTGCTTCATTGTGAATATATCATGCTGAAGCTGTAACATCTTCGTCTCATTCCGCACTTGTGAATACATTGCAGCCAAAATATCCCACATTGCCTTGGCAGTGGGCTGATGGAGGACATCATTGGCAATCTCCATCGACAGTGTGCCTGACAGCCAAACCTTGGCATACGAATCATCAGCCTCCCACGAGGCATATATCCCTGTCTTCTTTGCCGGCTCTTCCTCGGTAAGAATATGCTTCTTACCGTTTGACTTCATGAGGCTCATGAACTGCATCACCCAGAGCTTATAATTAGTCCCATCCATCTTCACTATCGGCGCGGGACCTTTGAACGCGCCTATGGAGGGCATATCAACCTTGGAGTCTGACATACCGCCGAAGATGAAGTACTAGGGTTTGTAGACAAAGAGACATATGTCTACATGAACTGCATAGGATTTGAGTGTGTATGTAGACGTTACACACCCAAATCCATGTAGATGGCGAAGAAGGCGGCTACGGTTGGAGGCGACAGGAGAAGAGGACCGACGCCGGCTAGGGTTAAGCCGACAAGATGGCGGACCGGGAGGCCGGAGACGGTCCTAGGTTGGAGACAGGGGCCTTGGCCGAACCCGGCCGAGAGGTGGGGGCGGGGCGGGGCCGAGGAGGGGGCGATAGGGCCGAGTGGGTTGGAGGGGTCGAGGGGCGGTCGGACGGCGGGACCGAGTGGTGCGGCAGGGCCGAGAGGCGGCGAGAAGAGAGGGGGGGGGGGTGGGTGGAAAGAGCCCTAGGGTTTAGGCTCTCATACCATATTGTGAAAAATAAGCAATCTGATATTCAAAGGAACCCTAGGCTCTCTTATATAGGGAGAGACCTCATGGATAAATTACATAGTAGTCCAGAGAACAATAAGAAATTACGAAAAGGTACATAACATATAATAATATCGGTCTCTACATTATACATGTCTTTACTCTTTTTTATCTCTGAAAAAAAGTAGTGGAAGAATTATTTCTTTTGGATCTCATAACTCATTTTCTGTGGATTAGTTTGAATTGTTGCCAGTATTAATTGCCATTATCAATCATTTAGACTACAGTCTCCCTACTTCCTATTTAATTTATATGCATGATAATTAGGATGCAAATGGACGGATATATATATATATATATGTGTGTGTGTGTGTGTGTGTGTATATATATATATATGCAAATATGAGTCTTACCATATCCATTTTCAGAATCTGATATGAATACCAGATACGTATATCAGACGGATATACAAAATGTGATACTGTATCCTTAGAAACAGATAGAGTGCAAATATTTGTTTGACAGATATGGACAATCGCTGAATCCTGCTTCATATTGTAATAGTGAACACACCGCAACTTGTTTTAATATATAGGTTATACATAATATTAAGTCATGCTGTTTATTTGTTCACAACAACTGGCTGTTTATTTCTTACATTACTTTAATATTTAAGTACAAATGACTAGCTTGAAATACATATATAAAAATATCATGAAAAGACAACAAAAGTGACAGACGATTTGTATGAGGTGGGCATAGATGAATGAAGAGGAAGCAAGAGGCGACCATCGATGGGAGTAGAAGATGGAGAACAAGAATCTGTAGTTGCGGATGATGACATGCCCGAGATGGTATGTAGTTGCGAATGATTATATTTTTCTATAGTTTAATTTGCATGTACTATAGTCATATGAACATTTGCATATAAGACTTATAATTGTATTATATAAATATATATTTCACTGATATATACTTGTCTAAGTGCATTTTTTTTGCATAAAGGGATATTCGGTCTGATATTGGCCAAATTTCTGATATCTTTATTCATATCCACATCCCAAGTTTTTTTTGTGCCGATTTCGATGACATTTCACCAATAGAGAAATAGGGCATAATGCCGAGGGCAAGCCGACAAAATCCCGGAATTGTGTCAAAATCAATCAATTAATTTTAAAATAATAAAGTTTCTACTGTTTCTTAAATGTATAAATAATGTAATTCTACTATCATCTTACATTTGTGGGCTTAAGGAAAGTTGATATGTGATGAAATCATGTACTTTTATTTTAGAAGTCGGTCTATTAACATATTGTATAAAATTTCATATATTAAAAAATATCCTACTAAATTATTACATAACTTAACCGGAAATGAATAGTAATATAAGTTGAAGGTTACATAATGAAAATAAGGAAAAAAAATCTAATATTTATTTAAAAATTGAAGACAAAAGTAAGAAAAGCCAAGGAAAAACCAACAAGGACCCTAGAAAGCCCTCTTTAAAAAATTGAAGCAGCTTTTGATATTTTCATATATGTTTGTAACCCTAGTGATAATTCATTCTATGGCATGAAAATGCAGGCTAATATAAGATGTTCCTGCATCATTTTGTACAGTATACAGTATTTGACCAGCTTAAACTACAACTGCTTGAAAGGCGAAAAAGCAGCAGTTCCGACTCTGTTTCAGGATCCCCGGTGGTTATATCTGCCTTCTCGGCATTTGTACTTGGTGCTGTTTCTAAAAGTGTTGCCACCTGTTTGACTTATCCTGCAATTAGGTACTTCTTAAATTCTACCTCTGACATGTTTTCCCAAAGATTCTGCTGATACTCTTTTTTAAAATGGTGGCTTGCTTTTGTACCAAGAAATGGTATTTCAAATTCCAAAGCACTTTTTTAATTCATGCCTAAAGAGATTATTTGTAATTCAATATCCAAGATTTCTTCCTCACAAATGCAACAGTTCGGAATAGTAAAGTCTTTATAAGGGAATCTAAGCCGTTGAGGTTTTGTCTTGTTACCTCATCTTGCTTCTGGCTACTGATAATTCTTGTTATTATTGTGGATTTCCTTCATGCTTGCTCTGAGTCCTGGGGGATGCTGCGTGTCCTAGAACGAGCAGTATTACTTGATTGATTTTTTTAAAGGATATTACTTAATTGAATAATGTATATAGATGTCGATTTACCTTGAGGTAAATTGAGATGTATTGTTTCTGAAGAATCACATTGCATCTGTAGGTGCATTATTGGTTTGAAATTTAATATTCTTGTTGATTGAAATGGTTCACTATTTTCTAAAGCTGGAAGGTAAACTTATGCGGAAAAAGGTCTTGATAAGCAAAGTTTGTCATTTCGATGCCGATGATTTTTCAACGCTTAAGGCTTTTGCAAATGCCGTTAACTTATTTTATTAAAACAACTGATCTTCACTTTGTACCCACTTAATGGTCTAGTGGTAGTACAATGTGTCTACCACACAAAAGGCCAGGGTTCAAATCCCACTCTTGCAGTGGTTGCGTTAGGTAGTCGACGACCATCGTAAAAAATAGTCGAATCTTACAACATGGATTTGAGCAAGAATCCATGTAGCCGACCCTACTTATAGTGGGAGAAGGCTTAGTACATTTAGTACATTTTTTATCTGATCTTCACTTACAAATATGGAATATCCCTTCATATATTCTAATCTTCGGCCTAATTAGTTATCTTGTTATGGCACCTTTACCTCTCCATTCCTTGATGCACACGTCCTAAAATGATAATTAGATGATCAAAGAAATATCTAAGCAGTATAACTCTCCCTTATTGGGCACCAAAACAATACATCTACTTTATTATGATCCTCATTAATTTTAAACCCCATAATTTGGGACCCTTCGTATAGTACTCGATAATGCATACCTTGCATTAGTCATTGACATCGTATATTCCAACTAATATTTGATTGCCTAATCTAAGTGTATATACTGTCATTTTATCAATGTCTCTAAGTTGAAATAGATATTGTGATATTGACATATGTATCTGTTGGGAAAAATGAATAACTTGTTTATTCCATAAGCCCTAGGCTCTCTTATATAGGAGAGTAGCCTATGGGTAAATTACATAAAGCATACAATGAAAAAGAAAATAGAGAAGAGATACAGATACTACTACTATATGCGTTAACACTCCCCCTCAAGATGGAGCATAGATATCAATCATGCTCAGCTTGGACGCACACTTCTGGAATGGGCCTCGTAGCAATGCTTTGGTGAATATATCCGTAGCAATGAACCCCTTCTGAATCATGTCACGTATGAAGTGACAGTCAACCTCAATGTGCTTGGTCCGCTCATGGAATGCTGGATTGTTTGCAATGAACAGGGCAGCCTGATTATCACATTCCAGGTTCATAGGAAGTGGTACATCTAAACATAGGTCTGTAAGCACAGCTTTCACCCACATCATTTCTGTAGTAGCCTGGGCCATAGCCCTATATTCGGATTCAACACTAGATCTAGCTACCACTGTCTGTTTCTTGCTTCTCCATGAGACTAGGGCATCTCCAACATAGACGACATACAATGAGGTGGACTTCCTGTCCCTGGGACATCCTGCATAGTCTGCATCTGCACATGCTGAGATAGAAATCTTCGCCGACTGGACCAACGTCGTGCTTAAACTGGGCATTCCACTGACCACTTTTTGGGTTATTTTTTGTAATATTTAATGAAGCTACTCTCTTGGAACGTTCGGGGAATGGGTGACCCTCTGCGTCGCAGGGCTTTGGGATCGCGTTTGGTTGATTGGGAGTGTGATGTCGCTTTGATACAGGAATCAAAGCTCTCTGGAGTAGACGACGCCCTATGGAGATCGTTGGGAGCAGGGCCGGTGGATGCAATTTGTTCTTTGGACGCGACCGGCTCCTCTGGTGGTGCTATTGTGGCTTGGAGATCTTCAAACTTCTCATTATCATGCTCTCGCATGGGACGACATTCTATCTCTGTAATCCTTATGCATGTGGCCACTAACGTATCTATGGCTTTCTCTTGCATTTATGCGCCTCTATGTCACCTTGCCCGTCGCGATTTATGGGAGGACTTGCGGGCCGATGCAGTGGCTTTTGGGGATATTCCGTGGATCTTGGGAGGGGATTTTAATGTTACTATGCTTTCAAACGACCGCCCCCGCGGGCGGGGGGGAAGGGATCCTGGTTCTATCGATTTCTTGGATTTCATCAACGACTTGGCCCTGGATGATTTGGTAGCCACGGACATCATATACACTTGGCGCAATAGCTCCTCTCGATCGCGGCTTGACCGATTTCTAGCTAATTCTCGCTGGATGGATGCATTCCCACTATGCTCGGTTTCGTCTCGTCCTCGCTCTTTTTCGGATCATAGCCCCATTATTTGGGATTCAGGCGAGTCATCCCGTCCGCGCGGCATTTTTCGTTACGAGAAGAGTTGGATGCTGGAACCTAATTTCAAGGACCTAGTGCGAAATCACTGGTCACAAACGTCTTTCCCGGGTAATGCGGCTCATCGCTTTGCCCTCAAACTCTCCTCTCTGCGGCGGGCTCTTGCTTCCTTCAAATTTTCTACGCGTCTGGCTCGGCGGTCGGTCCGCAACGACGCTGAGGCGATAATTATTACATTGGATCGATTGGAAAGCGTCAGGGAACTTTCACAGGAAGAATTATATGAGAGATCAGTAGCGGCTCAGATCGTTTCGGAGGATGACAGGAAAAAAGCAATTGAATGGAGACAACGCTCGCGTCTTCGTTGGCTCAAGGAGGGGGATGCTAATACTGCCTTTTTCCATCGGGTCGCTAGTGCGCATAAAAGATCTAATCGTATCTCTACCATGGAGATTGGGGACGCTATATTTCAGAATGAGCGAGATATGGGTGAGGCATTGGTTGACTACTTCAAGAACTTTTTCAATCGCCTCCCCTCTTCTTCATGGCATTGGATGGCTCCCGGGGCCCCTTCCATCTCTGGCGCAGATGCTGCTAATTTATCACGCCCTCTATCAATGGAAGAGCTTAAGAGCGCGGCTTGGGACCTTAACGCAGATGCTTCCCCAGGCCCAGACGGGTTCCCAATTTCCTTTTATAGGGACTTTTGGGACGTTATCGCCAACGACGTTTTGGCTGTGGCTCTCGAGTTCTGTGAAGGAAACCGGGGTTTCAACAGGGTCAATCGGGCCTCTATGGTTCTCATCCCGAAATCCCAGGGTGCTCGTCGTATTGAGGAATTTCGCCCTATTGCCATCTCCAATGGTATTTACTTGATCATTGCGAAGGCTCTGGCCCGTCGCCTAGCGCCCCTGCTTGCTTCTCTCATCTCTCCCTGCCAAGCGGCCTTTGTTCAAGGGAGGCAAATATCTGACTGCTACGCCCTTGCTTCCGCCATCATTGATGGTTGGCACAGAAATGGAACGAAGGGAGTCCTCTGGAAAATTGATTTTGCTAAGGCTTACGACTCTTTGGATTGGCGCTTCTTATGGTCGGTTTTGAAATCTCGGGGATTCCCTCCGTTATGGATTTCATGGATCCGTCGATGTGTTACCACGGTTTCCTTCTCCTTATTTCTTAATGGTCGACCGTCTGGGAACTTATTTCAACCGCGCAGGGGAGTTCGCCAGGGATGCCCCCTTGCCCCTCTTCTATTTGTATTGGCGGCAGATGTGCTGCCGCGTATGATTCAAGGCGTATACGACGCGGGATATACTCGAGGATGCTCGTTGGGTGACCTCCATATCCCGCTGATCCAATATGCGGACGACCCCTTATGTTTTATCGAGGGGGACCGACTGCAACACTCCGGAATGGCTACTACGATACATTTATTCTGCGAATTATCGGGGCTCCGCATTAACGAGGGAAAATCCAAATTTGTGCCCTTTGCGCTCTCGCCTCTGGAGGTCGGGGAATGCGCCTCCATTTTTGGGGCATCTCTCGGGGCTCTTCCTTTAGAGTACCTGGGATTATCTCTCTCAGTGGGCAGGCCGCGGTTGCGCGACTATCAGCGGGTGGTGGAGAAGGTCGAGACAAGGCTGGCAGGATGGCGCTCTTCATTGTTCTCTCGGGGTGGCCGATTGGTGCTTATTAAATCCGTCCTCTCCGCTATCCCTATTTATTTTCTATCATCGCGCGGATTGCCAAAGGGGATTAGACTGCGCTTGGACAAATGTATGAGGGGATTCCTTTGGAGGAAGAATGGTTCGGCCACTAGAGGGATTCATCTGGTCGCTTGGGAGGACATTACGCGTCCTAAACGGGACGAGGGCTTGGGTGTGCGGCGGATGGAGATCATGCGGGATGTTTTCCTTCTCAAATGGGCGTCGCGGCTTTTAGGCCGGGAGGATGGCTTTCTTATTCAATGCCTTCGCAGTGCGGCGAGTGATGCATTCCTCTCCGTCTTTGACGGTAGATCACATATTCACTCTCCCATCTTTTGGCGAGAAGCCTTCACAGTTTTCAACCGCAATCGGTCCTTATTCCGACCATCTCTCGGCGATGGTTCCTCTTTCCGCTTTTGGACCATGGACTGGTCTGGCAAAGGCATCTTCAGGAACCTTTTTCCAAGACTATATGCGCTTGCCAGAGACAAGGATGCAACGGTGGCCTCATGCTGGTCCGACGGCACCTGGTGCCCGATTCTGGTGGATTCTCTATCTTCTCAACGCCTGATTGACTTCTCTGCATTGATTTCCTTACTCGGGGACGCCCCTTCTCCATCGTGGGGCCGTGATCACTTCTCCTGGAACGATGGGTCCTTTTCTTCGAAGAAGGCATATTCTGCTCTTCTCCCCAGCGCTATGCATCCGGAGGCGTCATTTCGTGATCATTGCAACATCATATGGGGTCTCAAGCTTCCTGAAAGGGTTGTCATATTCTTCTGGATCCTTAGACGTGGACGACTTCCTACTCGCGACCGCCTGGTAGCTCTCTTTCCAAACGTTCCCATTGTGTGCGGATTATGCAACTCGGCTGTTGAGACGGCCGAACACCTCTTCCTCCAATGTGACCTTGTGCGGCCCTTATGGGAGGACGTTGCGGGGCTGAATCTTTCGTCGATGGTATCCTTTTGGGAGAGCGTTGCTCTCGCTGCAAATCGTCCGAGGGCGGTGAGATTGGTTCCCTTCGCGCGCATTTGGAGTATTTGGCTGGCGAGGAACAAGTATCTATTTGCGGGGCAGAGATTTTACTTAGAAAACATTTGTATTGACGCGAACCGTCTTTGTTCGGACTGGTCACTTGGGTAGCGATTTTTCGGTTACGGGGCGAATGGTTTCAGTATTGATATCATTTTCCCCTATTTTCTACTTTTTTCAAACTCTGTAAGTATTTTCTTTTTCTACTCTTTAATAAAATGGGGCGAACACTTACGGGTGTCTCCCCCTCTTTGGAGTGTCAAAAAAAAAGAAATCCCCTTTCCTTTCTTGAATAGCAGACCTGCACCTGGAGAAGATTTGAGATATCTAAGAATTATATGTATTGCATCCATATGCACCTGGCGTGGTTGCTCCATGAACTGGCTCACACGACTCACTGCAAATAATATATATGGTCTAGTGATCGTGACATACAACAGTTTGCCTACCAGTTCTCTGCATCTTCTCCTGTCCACCTCCTCTGTGTCATCATCATAAAGCTTCATGCTGGGATCCATTGGTGTCGTAGCAGGTCGACACCCAAGCATACCTGTTTCACCCAACAGATCTGTAACATATTTCCTTTGTGACATTACTATCCCATATGGATTTCTAGCAAATTCAAGCCCCAGAAAATATCTAAGAACACCAAGATCCTTAGTGACAAATTCACTACCCAGCATTTCTTTCGCTTGCTTTATGCCCTGCTCATCATCTCCTGTAATCAAGATGTCATCAACATAAACCATAATCACAATGATACCTCTAGCAGTCTTCTGTACAAACAAGGAATGATCGTCATTGGAGCGTTTGTATCCTTGTTTCTCGAAGAGATCTGAGAGCTTCTGGAACCATGCTCTGGGGCTCTGCTTAAGGCCATAGATAGCCTTATGTAACCTGCATACCTTGGAACACTCCCCCTCAACAACAAAACCAGGTGGCTGTTGCATATAAACTTCTTCCTGTAAATCTCCATATAGGAATGCATTCTTCACGTCCAGCTAATGGAGCGGCCACTCTCTAGCAACTGCAACTGACAACAAGATCCGTAGAGTGGAATGACGTGCTACAGGCGAGAATGTGTCTAGGTAATCCACCTCGTATGTCTGTGTAAAGCCACGTGCAACAAGACGCGCTTTGTATGTGTCAATGGAGCCATCTGCATTGTGCTTCACTGTAAACACCCACTTGCAGCTCACCGGGTTCACATCTGGAGGTATAGGAACCAAACTCCAAGTTCGTCTGGACTGAAGTGCTGCCATTTCTTCCTCCATTGCTAGCCGCCATCTACTATCCTGCAGAGCATCTTGATGATTGCGTGGAATATCTACAGCTGACAGTGCCACAACAAATGACCTGAAATCTCCAGATAGCCTGTCAAAGGACACGGATGCTGATAATGGATATGTAGCACAACTCCTCTTTGACTTGCGTAGAGCAATGGGAACATCTAAATCAGCTGTAGTCTCATATGGCCCCTGCAACATATCCTGCTCAGAAATGTCGTCAGATCCATCAACATTAATATTTTCATTACATACCATAGGTGAGCTAGTAGACGAGTCATGACCATGAGCGGGAGGAGGCCTGCGGGTATAATGGAACGGTAGCGGTGAGATAGGTGCTTGTGGTTGCGGTGGTGGTGGTGACGTCATCTGAGGCGGTGGTAACAACATCTGAGGTGGTGGTGACGACATCTGAGGTGGTGGTGTCATATATATGGCATCAGTGGATAGTGGTGGTAGCTGCTTGTCTCCCGAGGCTGAAAAATATATAACAGATTCAAAAAATGTAACATCTGCATTGATCATATACCGCCGACGCAGAGGATCAAAGTACTTATACCCCTTTTGAGTTCTGGAGTACCCAACAAAAACACATTTGACAACCCTAGGAGAGAGCTTGTCAGTACCAGGCGACAACTGATGGACAAATGCAACCGACCCAAACACACGAGGAGTAAGAGTAAACAGATCCTTGCCAGGATGAATGATGCAAAACGGAATCTGTTCATTCAAGACAGAAGAAGGCATACGATTGATTAGGTAACATGCAGTGAGAACCGCATCACCCCAGTAGGAGTAGGGAACATGACTCTGTATAAGTAGTGATATTGTGACATCAAGAAGGTAACGGTGTTTTCTTTCAGCAATTCCGTTCTGTTGAGATGTATGAGCACAAGAAGTTTGGTGAACGATCCCTTTTAAGGAATAATAATTTGCAAGAATATTGGTGCACAGTTCTAAAGCATTATCACTTCTCACAAACTTCACAGATGTGGAGAAAACATTTTGTATTTCATTCAAAAAGTGGATAATGATATTTCCTGCTTCAGATTTATTTTTCATCAGAAACACCCATGACACTCTAGAAAATCATCAACAAATACTATATAAAATCCGTGTCCCTGATGATCAGGTACACGACTCGGACCCCAGACATCAATATGAAATAACTCGAACTTGGAGGTACCACTCCGACCTAGACGACTGGGAAAGGACGACCTGTGATGCTTTCCCAATTGACACGCCTCATACTGAATAGGTGTGTGAGGAAGACCCTACGGTAACACTTGATGCAACTTCTGAAACGGTAAATGACCAAAGCACAGATGCCACAATAAAGTAGATACTTGTCCGGAAGGAGAGGATGAGGCTCCAGCAAATGGGGTATGAATCAGGCGGTAGAGGCCTCCTTGCTCATAGCCACGACCAATCACGTTGCCCGTACCGATGTCCTGAAAAATCAAAGAAGATGGGTCAAAAATTGCCCGACAATGTAGATCCTTCGTAATCTGACTAATTGACAACAAATTCATCGAAAAGGAAGGTGCATGTAGCACATTCTTGAGCTGCATAGAAGATGTCAATCTAATCTCCCCCTGACCGGTGATGGGGGAATGTGTACCATTGGCAATTACTACTGTCCATCCTGGAGGGATCTGAGTGTATCCTGTAAGTAGACTCTGGTCGCCACATAGGTGATGTGTAGCGCCCGAGTCCATAATCCATGGTATATTATCTAATCTACCACTGTTGAGTGCAAGTATACTACCTGAGGCACTGGTAGACGCAGAGGCAGAAGCAGCGACATCAGAATGACTCTCTGCAGTCGGTGCTGGTACAGATGGTGGAATAATGCCCCTCAGACGGGCAACAAGATCGTCGAACCGTTGATCCAAAGTAGCAGCAGATGGAGGCTCTATCTGCTCAGCAGCTCGTGCGGATGCAGGAAATCCATGCTTCGAGTAGCATGTATCTTCATTGTGTCCAACTCGGTGATAGTAGGTGCATGTTGGCCTAGTGCAACCACCTCTCCCACGAGGTCCACGTCCACGGCCCTGGTGATGAAATCCGCGACCTCTGTTGGCTGCTATGGCTGAAGAATTCTGACTCAGGGTTGTGGAAGGAACTGTGATCCGACTCAGTCTATGGAAGGCTTCCTCCATGGGAGGAATAGTAGAATCAACCAAAATCTGTGATCGTGCCGCCTCATACTCAGGATCAAGTGCAGCTAGAAACACGCCCACCATAGTCGCGTTCCTATATGTCTTCTGCTGTTCTGGCGTGGCTGTCAGGGGCGTGAAGCTATAGAGCTTCTCAAACATCCCTCTCAGTGATGTATAGAGAGAATGTAGAGGGCGACCATTCTGCTTGATAGTGAAGATATCATGCTGGAGTTGCATGGATTTCCTACATCCGCACGAGCTGTTGAGCAGAATCTTTGTCTGTGAATATGTAGCCGCCATAATGTCCCACATATCCTTCGCTGTGGGTTGATGGAGGATGTCATTGGCAATCTCAATTGCCATCGTGCCAGATAGCCAAACCTTGGCATATGCGTCATCAGCCTCCCTGGAGGCATTGGTTCCAGTCTTCTCAGCAGGCTCTGGTTCGGTAAGAATGTGCTTCTTACCCGTAGACTTCATCATGCTCATGAACTGCATTGTCCACAGTTCATAGTTGGTACCGTCCATCTTTACAATAGGCGCTGGACTACGAAATGCGCCAATAGATGGGATATCTGCCTTGCTTTCTGACATACTGGATACTGAAGACTGGAACAATTGACAAAACAATATGTGATTTGTCTACAATGACATAGACGGGTCTAGTTGCACGTGTAGACCTCAAGCAACTAAACCCATGTAGACGAAGGTGCTTGCTTTAGGGCCTAACACGTGCCCCCGTAGAGTCGACTGGTGCGCTGGAGGAGTAGGCGCACTGGTGCGCGGTACACGCACTGGTTAGCGCGCTGGGATGCACGCTACCGTGCCACAGGACCTCGCACAGGGGCGCACAAGACCTCGGTGATATGCGCTGGTGCGCAAAGGGCGCACAGGAGAACAGCGCAGGGCACACGCTGCTGTACCACAAAGAACAGGCGCACAGAGGCGCTACTGGTGCACGCTCCTGGTGCACGCTACCGGTGCGCAAAGGAGAACTGGAGCGCAGACGCAGCGAGGCACAACGATGCGCAGGAGCCAACACGTTGGAGAACACGCTGGCGATGCGCCGCCGCACGCTACCGCACGCTGGCGAAGAGAGGAACCAACACACGATGGAGGTGGCGCCGTACGTGCGGCCCACGAGAGGGCGACGTCGATCGGAGAGGGAGGGCGGCGCCGATCGAAAAAAGGGAGAGGCCGGCGGGTGGGGTAGGTTAGGGTTAGGGTTTCAAGAACTCCGGTCTAGGACCGTCGCTCTGATACCATGTTGGGAAAAATGAATAACTTGTTTATTCCATAAGCCCTAGGCTCTCTTATATAGGAGAGTAGCCTATGGGTAAATTACATAAAGCATACAATGAAAAAGAAAATAGAGAAGAGATACAGATACTACTACTATATGCGTTAACAGTATCTTTTAATGATACTTTTATTTATTAGAAATAGGAGTGTGCAAAGTGATTTGGTTCGATTTTAACCCATTTTCATGAACAGAACCGGATTTTTGATTTATTTAAAATTGTCAACCAGAATAGGATCGGATATAATCAACGCAAGTACTCATTTTTTCCTTGTTTAGATACGAACCGGGTAAAGTCAGTTCGGTTCAATAGACAACTGGTTTCAATACACCTGGTCTAACTGCTAAGTGGGTTAGATGATGCCGCCACAGAACATTACACTAGAGGAAAAATCTAACTATAAATGTAGGTAGTGGCTGCATGTTTCCGGAGTCAGAAAAATACATCACAGATTCAAAAAATGTAACATCTACACTGATCATATACCGCCGACGCACAGGATCAAAACACTTGTACCCCTTTTGAGTTCTGGAGTACCCCACAAAGACGCACTTGACAACCCTAGGAGAGAGCTTGTCAGTACCAGGCGACAACTGATGGACAAATGCGACTGACCCAAACACACGAGGAGTAAGAATAAACAAATCCTTGTCAGGGTAAATGAGTGAAAAAGGAATTTGTTCATTCAAGACAGACGAGGGCATACGGTTGATAAGGTAACATGCAGTAAGGACTGCATCACCCCAGTAGGAGTACGGAACATGACTCTGAATAAGAAGTGACCTTGTGACATCAAGTAGGTGACGGTGTTTTCTTTCAGCAACCCCATTCTGTTGAGACGTATGAGCACAAGATGTTTGGTGAATAATCCCTTTTGAGGAGTAGTAATTGGCTAGAATGTTGGTACACAATTCTAAGGCATTGTCACTTCTCACAATCTTGACAGATGTAGAAAAAACGTTTTGAATTTCATTTAGAAAATGGATAATGATATTTCCAGCTTCAGATTTATTTTTCATTAGAAAGACCCATGATGCTCTAGAGAAATCATCAATAAATACAATATAAAACCTGTGTCCCTGATGATCGGGAACACGACTTGGACCCCAGACATCGACATGAAACAACTCAAACTTGGAGTTACTACTCCGACCTTGACTACTGGGAAAAGACGACCTGTGATGTTTTCCCAACTGACATGCCTCACACTGGATAGATATGTGAGGGAGACTATATGGTAGGACTAGACGCAACTTCTGAAGCGGTAAATGACCAAAACGCAGATGCCACAGGAGAGGAGATACTTGTCCAGCGGGAGAAGATGTGATTCCGGCAAATGGGGTCTGGTTCAGACGATAAAGGCCTCCTTGCTCATAGCCATGACCAATCACGTTGCCCGTACGGATGTCCTGAAAAATCAAAGAAGATGGATAAAAAATAGCTCGACATTGGAGATCCTTCGTAATCTGACTAATTGACAATAGATTCATAGAAAAGTGCGGTGCATGTAAAACATTCTTGAGCTGCATAGAGGATGTCAATCTAATCTCCCCCTGACCCGTGATAGGGGAGTGTGTGCCATTAGCAATCACTACTGTCCGTCCTGGAGGAATCTGAGTATATCCTGAAAGTAGACTTTGGTCGCCACATAGATGATGTGTAGCGCCTGAGTCCATGATCCATGACAATGTATCCGATCTACTACTGTGGAGTGCAAGTGTACTACCTGAAGTACTCGTAGAGGCAGAAGCAGAAGCAGCAGCATCAGTATGACTCTCTGTCGACGGTGCTGGGCCAGATGGTGGGATAATGCCCCTGAGACGGGCAACCAGATCATCAAAACGTTGATCCAGTGAAGCAGCAGACGGGGGCTCTATCTGCTCAGCGGCTCGTGCGGATGCAGGAAATCCATGCTTCGAGTAGCATGTGTCCTCAGTATGTCCGATGCGGTGACAATATGAGCATGTTGGCCTAGTGCGACCACCCCTTCCACGAGGGGTACGTCCACGGCCCTGATGATAAAAGCCGCGACATCTGTTGGCCGCCATAGCTGAGGGATTCTGATTCGCTGCTGCTGAAGGTACTGTGATCCTGCTCAATCTGTGAAAAGCTTCCTCCATGGGAGGAATAGTCGAGTCTGCCAGAATCTGTGAACGTGCTGCCTCATACTCCGGGTCAAGTGCTGCGAGAAACACACCCACCATCGTTGCATTCCTGTATGTCTTCTGTTGTTCTGGTGTGGCAGTAAGAGGCATGAAGCTATAGAGCTTCTCGAACATCCCTCTCAATGATGTATAGAGAGAATGTAAAGGACGACCATTCTGCTTTATCGTGAAGATATCATGTTGTAGTTGCAGGATTTTCGTCTCGTTCTTCGCTTGAGAATACGTTGCTGCCAGGATATCCCACATGTCTTTGGCTGTTGGTTGATGTAGAATGTCATTGGCGATTTCAATAGCCAATGTGCCAGATAGCCACACCTTGGCATAAGCATCATCGGCCTCCCATGAGGCATGAACTCCAGTCTTCTCTGCAGGCTCGGGCTCGGTAAGAATATGCTTCTTACCCGTAGACTTCATCATACTCATGAGCTGCATTGCCCACAGTTCATAGTTCGTACCATCCATCTTGACGATGGGCGCTGGACCACGAAATGCGCCCATAGATGGGATATCTGCCTTGCTTTCTGACATACTGAAGATGGAAGACTGGAGTGACCAAGGGACAACAATCTTTGTCTACAATGACATAGACGGGATCAGTTGCGTGTGTAGACGTCAAGCAACCAACCCCATATATATCACGATCTGTGCCCTAGAGTTTTAGGGCTTGGAGCACGCAGGCACGTGCAGGAAGCACGTGCGAGCGAATCTGGATGTAGGTGCAGGCGCTGGATCAGTGGCGCACGCTGCGCGCAAAGCGCTGGATCAGGGGCTGGAGGATGCGCGCAGTGGCTGGAGGATGCGCGCTAGGCGCACATGCGCTGGAAGCGCGTTAGGCGCTGAAGCCGCGCCACACGTTGCGCGAGATGCACTGCGCGCTAGATGACGCTGCGCGCTGGAGTGCAACTGGATGCACGTTGCGCTAGATGCGCTGAAGGCACGTTGCACGCTCGATGCGCTGTGCGAAGATCGGCGAGAAGCGCGCGAGATGAGGCTCTGAAGGGCGCCGCAGGTTGGCGATCGGATCGGATCGGCGATCGGAGAGAGGAGCGGCGCCGAGAGGGGAGAGAGAGAGAGAAGCGAGGCCGGCGGGTGGGGCGGGTTAGGGTTAGGGTTTCGAGAACTCCGGTCTAGGACCGTCGCTCTGATACCATGTTGGGAAACGTGAATGAGATAATCTATTCCATAGTCCTAGGCTCTCTTATATAGGAGAGTAGCCTATGGGTAAATTACATAAAGAGAATAACAAGAAAATAAAATGACAAAGAGATACAAATAGCTCATATGCGTCAACATAAACTTTATCTTTCTTCTAGAATACATAATGAAGATCAATTTTGTGAGCATAGTTAGAGAAATATAATGGGAATTAAGTTAAAAGCAGAGAATAATAATGATTAAAGTGTCTGATTTACAAAATGATACACTCACTCAAAGATAGGTTCAGCTTTTCTTTTTCAATTTTTAAATTAGTAACCAAAATGATGTTATGATTGTGAACATGTTAACGAAAGTAAACTTGTTATTTAACAATCCATATTTTTGCTTCAAACTAGTTTTTTCGATTTGCCTCAGTTCAATTGGTTGTGAACCTATGATCTGATAATTATTATTCTTTTATGTGGGTTGGAGTATTTGACTTATGCGTCACTTGAGTTGTAGATGAGTAAATGGATCACTACAAGATCCATTTATCACATCCAAGTCTTTAGTTCCACATCTACTGTCTGTGGGATGTAGAGACCCAGTGAGGGCTATATAAGAAGCCTCTTACCCTATTTATCTAGCGAGAAAAGCAATAGAAGCATCAACCCTTTATGCCGTTCTCCTATGGTTTCATCCCGCTCCTTAGGGAGTATGGTTCCACATAAAATCCCGCGTTCTTCGTGATGTTTATCTTTTTTTCTGATATTAGCTTCTGCATTATATTTTCTAACATGGTATCAAAGCCGATTCGATTCTCGAGTTTTTTTATTGTATTCATATTTTGTTTGAAAATCGAGATTTAGTTCTAAGGGTTTTGTTGAAATCCTATTTTCATGATGATTGAAGAAGCAGATCGTATTCTTCGATTTTCGGTTGAAGATTATTGCAGACATTTATGAAAAATTAGGGTTTCATTTTGAAGCACTAATTCTTCAAAGCAATACATAAAGATTCTCGAGGTTTTGCTGCCATCTCCAGCCGAATCTAGACCTCTATTCTCCAAGTTCCACATCTCCATCTCCATCCAGCAAGGCTTTCCCATTTTGAGATGCGACGGATCCAGAGCGAGGAGGCGTGGTGTAGCCCCCCTCTTTCAGTTTTTAGGCGATGGTTATTCGCTTCACCATATCGCCGTGCCCAGTCCTTCTTCGAACCCCATCGGGCACGACACGGAGTCAATAGACCATCAGCGTGGTGCAGCGAAAGCGCAAGCGACCCTTCCTCTCCCTCACGTCCTTCCATCCAGAGGCGGCCCTCTAGGCACCGCTCCTCTCTTCTTCCAAGCGTGTCACATGCGGAGGCAGAGCTCCTCTCAGATCCTCATGGCGACGGCGATCCCTGTGAGCAAGTGGCGACGTCTGCCATCCTCTCTCTTGCGAGCAACGACAGAGATTGTTGGGTTACCACAAGGGAACCCTAGCGCCCATCTTAAAGTCCTAATCGGGCTTCTTTTCTATCTCGTAAAAAAGGGAAAAAGGAGCCACGAGAAAGAAAAAAAGGGGGCTGCTCTTATGGGCCCAAGTCGACAATAGTTAAAAAAATGAACCCCTGCATACTCGAGACCAATTGGGCTGTGTTAAAAGGGGGGGATTTGTTTTGAGAAAAAGGTGTGTACAACAAAAATCGTACGTAAGAAAAAAAATTTTGCAAAAGAGAGAGAGAGAGAAAAGCTGTTAAAAAAACAAATTATATTGAAACGACTTATTTGAGAAAAAATGTGAAGGCTATGAAAATGAAAATGAAATTACCAAAAGAAAAAATGATTTAAAAAATGATTTTGATTGAGAAAAGCTGAAAAAATCAAGTCGGCTTATTTGGTTTCTTGTTTTCCCCATGTTATTGTCTTCTCCCAACTTGGTCGTTGTCTTCATTCCGGCCAGAATGAGAGAAAAGGGGAGTATTGTGTAGAGTCACATGTATGTTCCAGATTTAGATTCTCCAGATTCCAGACCAACCAGAATTCGGACTCTACAGTTTTTTCAGATGAAGATTTTCCATGCGTAGTTTCAAACTCAATGTTCAGATTCCGAGTCCACAGTGTGATGCGCAAATTCAGACTTGACGTTAGATGTTTTCCAAGTCTTCAGTTTCAGACACGCACATGTATGCGATCTTCAGTTCGATATGCACATGTTTGCCATCTTTTATGTGGTCCCCATCTTTTATGTTTTGCCCAGAGTTTTCATATGTTCCATAGGGACTCTAGAGTAGAGATCCCATTCCCTATGTCATGTGGGGTAGGGTTTTCATGTGGTTTTATAGGGAATCCAGAGTAGAGTACCATTCTCTGAGCCAGCTGGGAGAGAAACATTTCTCCGACGAGGATACTATTTGAGACTCCATTCTCCAGCGATTGTGAACTCCAATACAAGATCCTTCTAAGGTTCCTATGAGAGAGAACCCACTTTGAGGTCCCTATGAGAGAGACCAATTTTTTAGAGATCTACGTATGGATAATTAACGACATTTTTTATTCGACCCTTTCAGAGATGGAGCATTTGTTTACTTGTTGTGGTAGGCCAGGACTCTCTAGGTGGAGACTCATTCCAGTTGCAGTGACTCTGACAGGCGCAGTACAAAGCACATGCTCTCTGACGAGGAGATTCAGTTTGACTCATACTCCAGCCCGTTCGTCCTCCTCACCTGCACGGCATGAGAAGCAACATCCTCGACAATAGCTGATAGTTGTGCGCGTTGAGTTGATATTGTTTGTAGTCTTGTATTGTGAGTTGAGATTTCTTTCTGTTTGTCCAAGTTGAGCATTGCATGCTCTAGCTCGAGGGGGTGTTTTATAGATGGGTAAGTGGATCGCTCTAGGATCCATTTACCACATCCAAGTTTTTAGGCCCACATTTATCGGCTATGGAATGTGGAGACCTAGTGAGGCCTATATAAGAAGCCCCTCACCCTCTGTATCCAGTGAGAAAAGTAATAGAAGCATCAACCCGTTGTGGCGTTCTCCCGTGGTTCATCCCGCTCCTTAGGTAGTATGGTTTCACGTAAAATCCCACATTTTTCGTGATGTTTATCTTTTTCTCTGATATTAGCTTGCACGTTATATTTTCTAACAATGTGTATTGCACAAAACCTCCTACATGTATTAGTCATTGTTATTATTCCTCTTTTATTTATTAATAATAAATAACAATTCCTCTTTTATTTATTAATAATAATCTATTTTCATGTGATGGCCTCTTAAATGTCCAAATCAAGATAAAGTCTCCAAGCACTTAAAAAATTAATTTATGAGAAAACTATTTTGAGAATCCGTGTTGCACTTTATAATAGTAGTATCAATTGAGATAGTAAGCTGGAAGATGAAGTGAAGTATCCAATCTTCCTTTGACTTTAAAATTATATCATTGATGAAGGGCTTATATGGGTGCTGCATATCTTCAAATATACTTTATCTCCTCTTTCACATCCTTGAGTCCTCCATTCACAAAGCCGATTGATGGCATATAATCCCCATCAACAATCACAATAGGCAAACTACTAGTGAAAAGACCTTCAAGGTTAATGATATTTGATTCCAAAATGTCGCACTAATGACAATGCATGCGGCCATTTCTCTTTTTTTTTTCTTTTTGATCACTTGCATCCTTCTGCTCATCAGAAAGAACATCAAACTCATTTTCTCTTTCTTATCTATCACACTTAGTGTGAGAAAAGTAGTGACAATTTTCTAAGATCAGATAATCTCACTTTTTCGGATAATTTGTGTCATCAAGCTCAATGTCTTCACATATTTGTAGATGGAAGTGACAACCGTATGGTTTTTGTGATGCAATTTTTAATCTTTGGTTCGGTACCTATTTTTTAAAGCATGAGGCTTATGCAATGAATATCAATAGAAGCCCAAGACATGATTGAATATTTGGTTTTAGGTAGCCACATATCTGCCTTGTTTGCAGAAACATTGTAGTCACAACTTGTACACCGATAATAGCTCCACCTTCTTCGATGCAATCATCAATTACAGATTATATGTGTTATGTAGTATGAGAGTTTGTGGATGCAACAATGGAATTCAAGAAACTTGTGCTCAAGTCATTTAGGATGTATTTTGTAGTTTGAGTCAGTAGATGCAACAACAAACTTCAAGAAACTTGCTCAACTCAGAATTAAGTAACATAAAGTTTATAATGCTTCTTCCCTTCACGTTAGTCCATGCATTGCTCGTTATTGAACATCCATTAATCTCTTCGGATTCACTTTAACCTCTCAAAAGCTCTTTTGTTTCTTTAATTTCCTTCCATAAAGTTCTACAATTTTGTAGTAAGATGGAGATTTATCTAGTTTCGTACTTTGTCCTATTAACTTCACATACATATAAAATGGTTTTTGCTCACATTTGTTTTTTGAGGAAATATGGGGTGCACACAAGAAGATATGCACCCTAGTTTTGCTTACAATGTTGAATGTAATATCATAATTATGGAAGAATTTTGCCACATTTATAAACTTGTGAACCCCCTTTTCTCGCTAATGCTTATTTGATACCTTTTTGATGCATTTTCAGCAAATTAAGATATCATCATCTTTAGATTTTCGTGACCTTTTCCAGCGCGCCCCCTTTCATATGAGGTGGTGTAAGAGCCACTAGATTTAACATCTTTCTCGTCCTTCTTCTTTATAATTATCTTAACTTATTTCTTATTTTCTTTTGCACTTTTTAATCATTTTTGGGGCATGATTTGCTATATTTCCTTTGCTCTGAACAAGATGTTTCATTATTTTAATGCCTCCTTTCTCCACTTTGTGACACAAATTTAAAGCATAGTATTGCATAAAATAATTCTAGCATAGTACCAAATATCACGATATATCAATCATGTGTCGGCATAGAGTGAAGGGGGTTTCAATATTAGCATGTATATTAATTTACATGATATCGAACAATATCTCGGGAAATATCGATGCATCATATAGGGATTGTATCTGTCGAAATCAGAGGTTTTTATTGCAACTTTTCTCCGATATCGACTGTTGTTGGATTGATATCGCTCAATATCATTTTGTTTAAATTTTTAGTGTTCAATTTTTTAGGGATTTTGTTTCTGCAGCTTCTGCCGAGAAAATCACTTTATCGAGCCCTTTCTGAGACTTCCACCAACATCGTCAATATATCTTGACATGTACCTTTTCATGCTGATCGATACGATATCTATATCTCAAGCTTTAATGTTAAGTAACTGTAGTAATGTTGTCTTCTTCAAGAGGTTAACTATTTCCAACCTACATTGCTGGATCCCATGTGGAACATAAAATGTATGCTCTGCGTTAAATGTGAATTGTTTTGCCATAATAACCTACAATAACAAGGTTGTGAATCATAACATGCCACAAGTACATTGCATGTAATAACCTGTGTTGATACAAAACACTTGTATGCTTTCATAATGGGATTTTTACACAGCGAACCTTAGAAACTTTGTCAATCACCTTCTCGATTTTGTAAACAACGTAATTATCACATCAAGCCTGTAAACTTACTGCGTCTTGCATCACAACCCCCTTGTCAATTCTAACTCTTCTTGAGTTAATATCTTGGGTTTGTCTTAAGTTAATAAAACCATGAACCGGATCTGATAGTGGATTTTTCCCATCTCTCTCCTTCTCCCTTCCCCCTTCTTTGATGCAACCTACTTGGACTCGCTGGGATGCGAACTAAAGTGCAACCCTAAATTTTGTGCTAAAGGACCAAACGACTGAAACGATTAAAATGCCATGCAATGCGAAAACTCTGGAGGTCGAAATGCGATGAATGGAACTGGTGGTAAAAACGCC
The DNA here is from genome assembly GCA_037367405.1 of Ottelia alismoides. Classification (NCBI taxonomy): domain Eukaryota; kingdom Viridiplantae; phylum Streptophyta; class Magnoliopsida; order Alismatales; family Hydrocharitaceae; genus Ottelia; species Ottelia alismoides. Next base: position 38,832 of record JAZKJV010011779.1, on the reverse strand, counting down.
TAAAAATCAGCAACGAATGCCAACAAAATACTCGTGTTCTAGCACAGATTTCACCACAAATTCAGGGCAAGTCGAATAGTCAATAGTTCTTGGGAAAATATAGCAATGTTGCAATAACTACGGATCTCAATACGTCACCAAACTAAGCAGCAATACCACAGTCCACGAAACTAATTTTATGCAGCAGAATAATTGGTAGAAATGGCGCTTATACCACAACCGGCGTAGGGAGTATGCGAGCTTCAGACCTGGCCGAAGGCAGCGGGCAACAGGATGGTCACGACGACGTTTCTAGCAGGTGCAGGGGCGCGGATGGCGGTTGGTTCACAGCGGCTTTGGCTGGTGGCTGGCGACGGCAGGGAGGTGGGGCGTTGGCGGCTGGGCATCGCCGGGTGGGGGGAACGGAGAGGGTTGCGTGTGGTGGGAGGAGTAACGGGAGGGGTGTGGCTGAGAGGGTGGCTGGTGGCGACGAGATGGTGGGAGGAGGGGGAAGGCCGGGCGTGGTGCGCACGGTGGGAGAGGGGAACGACGTCGGAAGGGGGGAGGGGAAGGCGTGGGAGGAGGCTGGCGAGAGGTGGGGAGAGGAGGGCACGGGGTGGGGGCTAGCGGGTGGAAGATGGCGGGTGTGAGGGGAGGCAACGGTACGGGGGAAGGGGTTAGGGTTGGGAACGATGCGGGGAGAAGAGAATGGGGGGGGGGGAGGGCGGAAACGAGAGGGAGAGAGAGAGATTAAGTGAGGAAAAATAATTTCATTCAAAAAAACTAAATCCAACCCTAGCTAATGGGGTGCCTTTATAGAGGCTGAATCCCCCCAAACAAGCAACAACCTTACTAAAAATAGAAAAAACAGAAAATATGATAAGACCTTGTATAATGAGCCTTTTACATAAGTAAATAAAATAAATAAAACAAATGTTCGACTAAAGAAATTGATCACGTGGTATCATGCTGCATCATTCTTCATCATCTTCTTCTCATTTGTCAGGAGTTTGCTCTAAATGATCATAGCAATTATATGCAGGACCATGTGGATAGTGGATGTCTTCTTCGACCTCGTCGTCGCCGACCTCCTCTTCCTCTCCTCTTGCATCGTCTCGCTCATTGGCCTCCACCTCCCTTGCCCGTGCTCCTCCTCCCATTGGTGCATTCACCCCCTCTTTTCCCACGACCCCCGCATCCACATCACATCTACCCACTCCTCCCTTGCCTCTCGACACATGTTCCTCTGCCTTTCTGGCCTTCTCGACGATGCAACCCTCTTCATAAAAAATGTATGTGTTCTCGCCCTCAAGGTCATCCCGTGCCCGCCCCACGAGGGTGGTTACCACTGCGTATGGTTTGAGCACGATGTCCTTCATACCCTTCGCCACCCCCTACTCCACTCTCTTCGCGACGTTGTCTCCACCGATGACATCGTCCTCGACTCCTCGCGCTGGAGAACCTCCATGGTATGGGGATCGTTTGCTGTGATTTAAAGCTGTGAACATGTTAATCCAAATTTATGGCCACCTCAAACTAGTCGACTTCGATCCATCCACGCAGTGCCCCACGTCTCCCACTCGTCATCAACCTTTAATGCCCCCTCTGCCATCACGTCGCACTAGATCCTGATGCTTTCCGTGTTGGCGATTGCCACAACCGCCACCTCCCTCCTCGTTCGCATCCTCTACGTCATCAAAGTTGAACTCATTCGTGGGGACATATGAGTATGTGGCATCAGAGGTGATAGAGGGGAAGGGGCATACCCACCCTTCACCCAAAGTCTAAGGAGAAAAATCGAATTCAGAAAACACTACGGACTGTTGTTGGTCGTTTCTTCTAGACAATACCTCCTCTTGGAGCTTCCGATTCTCTTCGGACTCTACAGGTTGCAATTTAGTGTTGATTTTAGGATCGGTAGCAAATTGGGCTACGCTTTCGCGAACTTCACCAGTATAATGGCATCCTGGAGGTTCCATCGAGCTTTCTACAAGTGGAAGTGGTTCTATCTCGGGTCGTGAGATCACCTAAGGTTCAAGTCAATATAACAATATTTATCTCCCCCTCGCAGTTATTATCGCTGGACTCTCCTGCGCCTATTCTCAATGATCCCCTCGTCTTCACCCCTCCACGCCGAGGGGGGCGACCTTCGCGGGGATGGTCGGGCTGTGAAAGGTATGCTGATGCTGACGACCTACGTGGCGGTGCTTCCTGGGACGTGGCCGGGGGCTTCTCCCCCCCTCAAGATTTGGTCGGGGCTTACACTCGAAGGCGATCCTCCCGCCTTGGTGACGCGCCACCCTCTTCTCCTTCCCGAGCCTCTTCCTCGCTTCGGGATGTGGTGGCTGCTGCTGCTGGTTTATTCCGCGTGGGGAGGAGATCTCCTCCTGGCTTTTGAGTTTCTCTTTTGGGATTTGCGGCTTCCTGGGAACCCCGTTTTTTGTTAATGAAGATATTGTCTTGGAATGTGCGTGGCCTTTGCGACTCTCATCGTCGCCGCTCTTTGGGCGGTCGTCTTTTGGAATGGGGGTGCGACATTGCTTTTGTTCAAGAATCTAAGTTGTCTGTGCTGGATGAAGATGTTTGGCGGTCTTTTGGTGCTGGTGGGTTGGACGCGTTTCGTGCGTTGGATGCTTCTGGTGCGAGCGGTGGTCTATTTGTAGTTTGGCGCTCTTCGCGCCTATCATTCTCTTCTTCGAGGATCGGTCGACACTCCGTCTCTGTGGTGCTCACCCTATCGGAAAATAATTTGCGTGCGGCCTTCACTTGTGTCTACGGGCCTTCCTCTCATATCGATCGCCGGGAGCTTTGGGAGGACCTCAGGGCGGATGCGCTTGCTTTTGATAACATGCCTTGGCTGGTGGGGGGTGACTTTAATGTCACACTGAGATCACGGGACCGTCCCCGCGCTCGTGGGGGCAGCGATCCCGGTTCATCGGACTTCATGGACTTTGTTCGGGACTTGGCTCTGGAGGGGCTGGAGGCAAATGATATCGTCTACACTTGGAGGTCGAATTCTGCCCGATCGCGGATTGATCGGTTTCTGGCCAACGAGCACTTTATGGAGGCTTTTCCCCTTTGTTCGGTCACTTCTCGTCCTCGCGCTTTCTCTGATCACAGTCCCATCATTTGTGATACCGGGGATGGCCAGCGTCCTCGTGGGCTCTTCAGATATGAGCGTTCTTGGGCTCCTCGAGCCGGGATTCAGGGATTTTGTTCGGGAGCATTGGAAACCAGTCCTTTTTTGCGGGTTCTGCCGCACGTCGCTTTGCCCTTAAAAACTCTCTTCCCTGCGCGCGGCCCTCGCGTCCTTCAAGCGGGAGTCGAGGCAGGCTCGTATTCGTGATCGGTTGGCGGCTGAGGCTGTGATTTTACGCCTTGACATTCTCGAGAATGATAGAGATCTGACTTCGGTCGAGCTGGATGAGCGCGCTGCCGCCGTTGCGACGACACGGTTGGAGGATCGTAAGCGTTCAATCGAGTGGCGTCAGCGATCTCGGGTGAGGTGGCTCAAGGAGGGGGACGCCAATTCTGCGTACTTTCACAGGGTGGCGAGTGGCCGCCGCCGCTCTAACTCCATTTCTTCTATCTCCATTGGTGGGTGCATTTCGAGGGGGAGGCTGATGTGGGGGTGGCCGTGGGGAACTATTTCGTGCTGCGTTTGGCTCCTCGGCCCCGCGGCGGTGGCGCTGGTCGGGCCAGGGGGCTCCTGCTCTCCCTGCTTCTTCTGCGGAGGCGCTCGTGCTCCCGCTTTCTTTGGAAGAACTCAAAGGGGCGGTTTGGGGACCTCAATCGTGATGCTGCACCGGGGCCTGATGGCTTCCCGGTTTGTTTTTACAAGGAATTTTGGGATATTCTTGGGAACGATGTTCTGGCTGTGGCGCGGGATTTTTGCGAGGGAAACGATGGCTTTGATATCCTAAATCGGTCCCATATTGTGCTTATTCCTAAATCGTCATCGGCTACTCGGATTGAGGATTTCAGGCCTATCTCCGTGTCCAATGCAATTTATCTAATTATTGCCAAGGCCCTCGCGCGTCGCCTGGCCCCGCTCCTCGACTCCCTCATTTCGCCTACGCAGGCAGCCTTCGTGCGTGGTAGGCAAATCTCTGATTGCTATGCCGTTGTGTCTGAGATTATTGAGTCATGGAGGAGGAATGCAACCAAGGGAATTCTTTGGAAGATTGACTTTGCCAAGGCCTATGATACTCTTGATTGGCGGTTCTTATGGTCCGTTCTTTGGAGAAGGGGGTTCCCCTCTACCTGGATTACATGGATGCGGCGTGTGTGTCAACGGCATCGCTATCTCTTTTGGTTAATGGCAGGATGGTCGGGGGTTCTTTCCAACCGCGGAGGGGGATTCGCCAGGGATGCCCCCTAGCCCCTCTCCTCTTCGTTCTGGCGGCTGATGTTCTGCCGCGCATGATCGAAGGTGTGGTGGGGGCTGGTTTGTCTAGGGGCTGCTCTTTGGGCCCGTACCACATACCGATCGTCCAATTTGCTGACGATACATTGTGTTTCATCGAGGGGGATCCTTCGAATGTGTCCCCAATGGCTACTACTATTCAACTGTTCAGCGAGCTCTCCGGTCTTCATATGAATGGCAACAAATCTAAGGCGGTCCCTTTCTTCATGTCCTCGGCGGAGGCGGCGATGTGCTCGCACGTGCTGGGCTGTCAAACTTCTGATCTCCCCTTCGACTACCTGGGATTACCCTTGACATTGGGCCGCGCGCGCACGCGTGACTGGAAATCGATCGTCGAAAAGGTGGAGCATCGCCTGGCTGGGTGGCGCGCGGCGATCCTCTCCCGTGGTGGCCGGTTAGTGCTTCTTAAATCCGTCCTTTCCTCTATCCCTATCTACTTTCTCTCGGTGCGGGGGATGCCAAAGGGGGTTCGTTGGCGTCTGGAGAAGTGTATGCGGGCTTTTCTGTGGGGGAAGAAGGGGGGAGGGGGGAAGGGTGTGCACCTCGTTGCCTGGAATGAGGTCACGCGTCCTAAGAAGGAGGGCGGGGTTGGGTGTGAGGCGCCTGGCGTCGGTGAATGATGCTCTCTTGCTCAAATGGGCGGCGAGAATTTGGGGTAAGGAGGACAATTTCTTGACTAATTGTTTGAGGGGTGCGGCAGGGGATGGCATCCTTTTGGCCTTTCGTGGCGATTATCGGGGCCAGGTCTCTATCTTCTGGCGTGGGGTGATGGGCGCTCTTTGTCGGAATCGCTCCCTATTCTCATTCAAGCTCGGCAATGGTTCTCTGCTTCGCTTCTGGGAGGATGACTGGACGGGAAGGGGACCCTTTAGTCTCTCTTTCCCCCGTCTCTACGCTTTGGTCCCCAACAAAGATGTTACGGTGGCCGGATGCTGGGATGGGCGCGATTGGTGCCCTCTAATCTCTGAGGCTTTGTCGGACCAGCGACTGCTCGATTATATCTCTCTCATAAGCTCTCTTGTTGATGCCCCTGTGCCTTCTGAGGGCAGGGATTACTTGGCCTGGAAGAATGGACCCTTCTCTACTCGTGCCGCTTATATGGCCATCTTGCCCGCTCCCGCTGGGAGGGATGACAGGCTCTTGCGTGATTGCAATCTATTGTGGGCGCTCAGGATTCCTGAGCGTGTGGGTATTTTTCTTTGGCTGCTCGTAGGGGAAGAATACTAACTCGTGATCGTTGTGCAAGGATGTTTCCCAACTCTTCGCCTCTCTGTGGTCTCTGTGGCATGGCTACGGAAACTATTGATCACCTATTTCTGCATTGCTGCTGTGTTGATGCGTTATGGGCCGATTTGGGGTGGCTGGATCTCTCTTCATTCCCTCATTTCTGCCGAAGCTTGTTCTGTGATAGGGGTCGACCATGGCCTGCGCTGCTAGACCCAATCTCGAGGCTTTGGAGCCTGTGGCTGGGGCGAAACGAAGCTATCTTTGCTCGTCAGCGGTTCTATTTGGAGAATGTTAGATCCACGGCCTCGTGCTTCCTTCGTGACTGGACCTCTTTGTAAATTTTTTTAGCACCAGGGGCTACGATCTCCGTTTACCCCCCTTACTTTGTTTTGTAATTTCTCATCTCCCGTTTCCCCTTGTAAGTATCTCTTTATCTTTTTAATACATTGGGGTGAGCACCTCCGCGTGTGTCCCCCTTTTTTTTGGAGCTTCAAAAAAAAAAACAATATTTATCTCACCGAGAAGGGGGAATCGTTCTCACCACAATGTCGTTGGAGGTTGGGGCTAACTCTTTAAGAGTGGTGAATACCGGAGATTGAGGAGCTCCAACGGGTGTTAACCTTTGGACACATTAATCGTCTTAATTCACATCTAAATCTTCGTTGCTTCCTTGAGTTCGACTTTGGTACACTTGACAAGTATAACATACACCACATCACACTTAATACATACAATTTTGTGGTATTTTTAATCTAATGTTTTTTATCCGATTGTATAACCCAACAACTTAACTCGAGAAAATTAACAAAGACAGAACCCGCTCTTCAGTGGGTTCTGGAACTTGTTGGCAGACATGGCTGCTGATAAGAGGTGAGCTGGTTGTGGTATCAGGCGGCGAGAGAAAGACTAGCAGTTGTGGATGGCGTGAAGGAGAGGCATCAAGAGAGAGGAGGAGGGGTGGCGAACAAAATGATAAAACTTGTAGGAGAGGCAGGGAGTAGGTGTGGAACTGGGCTACAAAAGATGGGAAGAGAGGTGGCGATTGGTGGACAAGCGAGAGGAATAAGAGAGTGGTCCACATAGGAGACCTGCGAGAAGGAAGAAGAGAAGAGGATGGTGATGGTTTTATTCAGGAAAGGGGGTTGGGGCTTTTGAGGAGGCAGGCTACAGATTTTAAGCGGATCTTTTTCATGTACATGTCCTTTAATATGGATGACTCAACCTTTTCTTTTTGAGGCAAAAAAAGGGAGAAACATGCAAAGGTGTCCATCCAGCTATATTAAAAAGGGAGGAATTGGATGCCTCAACCTTATGGAAACCTATTTTAGCCCTGGAGATGTGGAGGAACTTCTATATTTACGTTACCTACTCATTGGGCACCAAATCTTTTTAGCCTCTTTTAGCTTATTAAATCCTGCTAGGTGTAGTCATTTAATTAGGGCCAAATAATCCCAACTAGGTGCAATTAGGCTTTTAAGTGCTCAATTATCATCATATTTATTTTTAACACACTTCAATCACTTATTCTACTCATTTAGTTGCTATTAATTGAGTTCACACCACTTGCTATTAGGGCTAGTTGCGGGTCGTTAAAGCGGGGTTGATCAAGTAAGGCAAGACTGAGCTCAGGTAAGTGGGCAATCTGGATACAATAATATCTGCAATGTTACAGAGGAGCCCCCTTTTTCAAAAAAAAGTGAAGGACCTTCTAGTGTCATACTTTGTTACAAGGAAATTCCTTTGGGAGTGAAGGGGAAATTACTAGACATAAAAAATAGAAACCAGTAATATATGGACTTTTGATGCCGATAAACAATCGTGAATAATATTTGTTGTGATACCAACAGAAGATTATGCGAAAGAGATTGAATTAAGATGATTTGGCCATTTGAATGTTGACCTGTTAGAAAGTGTGAGTTAGTTGACAAAATGGGGCGACAGAAGATGAGTTGTCAGAACTTACACAAAATGATCAACGGAAGTGAAAATTCATGTACTTGATCAGATTCTTTCAATGCTGGTTAATGGCGAAGCCCTTCTCCCACTTTTAAGTAGGACCGGCTACATGGATTCTTGCTCCAATCCATATTGAGAGATCCGACTATTTTTATGCTGGTTGTCGACTACCCAACGACCCCCTCCCTCCAGGGGGATTTGAACCATGGTCTTTTGAGTGGTAGGCACACTGCACTACCACCAGACCATTGAAGTGGCTTCTATTGCTGGTTAATACATGGTTAATTTTGTTGAGATGGAAGGTGCAAAAGTAGTAGATATGTTGGTTGTCATCAAACATGCATCTGATGTTCATTATTAACTGCGTAAAGTCGATTGCTCTGTTCAGTGCAATGCAACCCGAAAATGTCTTTTGGAACCAAGTAGAGCTTATCTATATCTAAGGTTACTCAAGGAGGCAGATTTTTTTTTTGGAATAAAAAGGAGGCAGATTTTCTCATTAATGGTCAATTATAACATATCATCTATTTGGAATAATTGTTTTGTCACGGACTCAGTAGGCAGTTTGTTTGTTATCTTCTACTCCACCTTGTCATAGATCTTGTTGCGACATGGTCAGGTGAATATTTACTACCAAACTTGGATCTCAAGTTGAGCTGGTGGCAGATTATGTAGCTCAGAAATTTAATGTTGGTGGTGGTGCAATAAAAGTTTGGGGATTGTAGGATCCTGTTATCTTTGGTGTATGGACCGTCTGAGGCACCGCGTGGATATGCCCTTTGCGGTGAACTGAGACTATCAGGGGAGAGTTTCTGAGTATCCAGTTATTGGTTGGAGGGGACTTTAATGTGACACTTTTGGGTCTTACTACCCTGGTGATTGGAGGGGGGGGGTCATGTGGCGTAATAGTTCTTCGAGATTTCGGCTGGATCGTTTCTTGTCCTCCGCAGATATGATGGAGTTGTTTCCTCTCTCTTTGGTTCGAGTTCTCCCTTGAACTAGATCTGATCGCACACATGTTTGCTGGGAGTCGGGGGAGGGGATGCAACCTCGCTCTATATTCAGATTTGAGAGAGCCTGATGTTCATACGACAAGGAGATGGTGGCAGTTGCATGTGGTGGATTCGGCAACTCAGAGGTTGGCGCGGAAGATTGGAAGTGCAAGGGAGAGGTTGATGAGATATGGAAGGGAGCAATGACAGAAGAGGGGAGACCATCGTAAGTTGGCTGAGGCATAGAGCACGTGGTTGGATGGTGTGGAGGAAGAGTGTGACCTCACGGTTGAGGAGTGTTTACTGGGAAGTGAGCATCAAAGACTCATGGGTGAAATGGACAAGCAGGAGGAGGTTGAATGGCGACAATGCTCAAGGCAAAATGGGTGAAAGAAGGGTATGCAAATGCAAAATTCTTTCATGCTATTGCTAGTGGAAGGAGAAATTCAATCCATGATTTGTATGGGGGGAGGGGGGTTCTGGGGGATGGGGTAATTGGAGCTGCTTTTGTGGACCACTTCAGGGATTTTAGTAGGAGGTTGTGTCCCCTGGGTCCAGATGGCCAGAAAGAGGTGCGTAAGAGTTGAGGGATGATCAAAAGGAGATGCTGTGTTTTGATTTCTCAAGGGAGGAGGTTGGACGTGCTGTTTTTTATCTCAATGCGGTTGGTTGTTCGGGACCAGATGGCTTGCAGTTTCTTTCTATAGGGAGTCTTGGGATGTAGTAGAGGAGGATGCTATGGCTTTTGTTTGGGAGTTTAGGGATGCGAATCTGGGTCTGGAGAGGATAAATAGGTCCTTGATCAGTTGATCTTTCTGCTTCTAAGAAGGAAGGGATTGAGATGCTGGAAGAGTTTAGGCCATCGCATTGTTCAATACCATTAACCTTATTGAGGTAAATTTTTTATCCAATATGCTCATGCATGTTCTTGATGATCTTGTCCCCGGTCGTCAGTTGCTGGATGGAGTGGTTATGGCTTCAGAAATTGTGTCAGATTGGAAGAGATGGGGAGTGGCGTGGTTTCTTTTGAAGGTAGATTTTCTGAAGGCGTATGGCAGTATGAGTCGGGGGTTCATTTGGGCTTCTTTGGTTCTAAGGGTTTCTCCAGATGTTTGGATTTTGATTAGATGAAGAGGTATATTACAACAGCCCCGTGTTCGGTGCTAGTTAACGGAAGGTGGGAAGGGGGTTTCTTTTAGCCACAACAAGGCGATAAGCGGGGTTGCCCTTTGGCTTGCTACTTTTCGTTCTTGCTGTGGATGTGTTATCAGCTATGGCAAGGTTTGTGGTGCATGGAGGTTTCTTTAGGGGCTATAGCATAGAGGACATCCCGATTCCTTTTCTTCTGTGTGCGGATGATACTAATATTTCTCTTTGAGGGTGGAGCATCAGAGGGCGGTGCGGTGCGAGGTATCTTGGATATCTTTGTAAAGGTGTCATGATTAAAGGTTAATGGGGCAAAGCTTGCTTTTGTTCTGGAGGAAGATGTTTTTCTTGGTGCGGAGATCTTGGGGACGTCACAAAAGGCTCTTCCTATGAGCTATCTTGGCCTGCCTTTGTTGTATGGGAGAACTCGGCAGGTGGACTTGCATCATGCGATTGAGAAGATGGAAGAAAAGCTAGCAGGGTGGAAGGTCACATTTCTCTCGAGGGGTGGGTGGTTGGTATTGATGAAAGCCGTGCTCTCAGCCATTCCGGTCATTTTTACTTATACGAGAGTGCTTCTGATTGGGGTCCGTAAGTGGATGGAGAGTTTAATGTGTCATTTCTTCCGGTCGTCATCCCCTGAAGGTAGGGGAATAGCTCTGGTGGATTGGGAGCTAGTGACGAAACCGATCATAGACGATGGTTTATGAAATTATGAGTGAGGCAGTTGGGTGATTTGAACAAGGCTTTGCTCGATAAGTGGGTGATGAGAATTTGGAGTGTCAAGGATGATTTGCTGATCAGGTTAATTAGGTCAATTTATGGAGTCTCGTCTAGTTTGTGCATCCATCGTGATGCAGTGTCCTCTCTGACCACATTCTGGAGGGGTGTTTACACGGTGCTTTCGGATGTGATGCTCTCGTTGCCGTCGGTGTTAGGTGATGGTAGATGTTTCTTATTATGGAAGGATGATTGGACAGAGGAGGGAGTTTTCCGTGATTCGTATCCTAGGCTCTTTGCCTTGGCGCGCATGATAAGGAGGCTACATTGGCTGAGGATTGGGTAGGAGGCTCTTGGACTCCTGTCTTTACGACAAAGTTGTCGGATAAATGATCGTATTCAAATGAATAGGTATGGAAGCTATAATTGTAAACCACGATCAAATCTTTGGTAGCATTGCTTTATACATTTTTATTAGTCTCTACTTTAGGGATAATTTTTTTCGCTATCTTTTTTAGAGAACCACATAAGCTTCCAACTAAAAAATGGAATGATTTTTCATTATGTTAGTTGAAGTAATGAGCCGTCCAATATGTGAGGCTTATTACTTCAATCGTGGAGGACTACTTGTGCCTCTCGACCAAACTCGTGAGGATGGAAGAACCATATGATGGAAGAGATTCGTGGTGTTGGGGAGATGTGGTGTTCTCGGTTAAGAAGGCTTATGGTGTTATTTCTGCTCCTCTGGTGGTAGGAACTGAGGCGATTGATCAGGATTGCTCTAGGATACATATCTTTTTGTGGCTATTGAGAAGAAGGTTCTAACTGGTACTAAGAGGGTTAGATTTTTCCCTGGTACATAGGTGACTTGTAGCAGATGTAGCGAAGCAGTGAAAGATTTTGGCAATGTTTTCTTTTAATGCCCTGGTTCTAGGGAGGTGCGGGGGATTGTAGATTTTCCCGGCATACAGTAGGGTGATGTTGACACTTTCTGGTCTTTCTTTGGGAGTAATTGATCTGGATCTATGGAAGGTAGAAGAAAGATTTGTGCGTTTCTTTGGGTCATCTGGTCAATTAGAAATTGTGTTGTCTTTCAGGATGGGAGCTTTTACGGTGAGAACACTGTTGTAAAAGTCGGCCGACTAGTCGAGTCAGGGGGTAGCCGACTCGACTAGGACTAATCAGTTATTAGTCGGTCAACTCGACTAATCAGGTCGACCAGTTGGCCGACTAGTTGGCCTAGTCGACCGATTACTCAACCAACTTTTTACATAAAGCTTTATTATTATTATTATTATTTTTACTTTTTTAAAAGCAAACTTATTCTAATGTGCTTAACATTATATTTAAGGGATTTTTACCCCATGAACCCTATAAACTTTGTAAATCACCTTCTCATCCTTTGAAACATCGACATTCCTCCCTCGACCCCATTAACTTGCTCCGTCTTACCTCACGAACCCTGCTGTTAAATTTACTTTTACTTGAGGCAATATCTTGGGTTAATCTAACCATGAGAGGATTGGATGGTGGATCTTCCATCTCCTCATCTCCTTCTTCCTCTTCATCTTCTTCTTCCTCCATTCCCCTTCTTCACCCTCCTCTCTTTATTTTCTCTCTCCACCACATATCCATCCGTCCACCAAATCACAATTTTTTTCTGTTTTCACAAATAAACTGTCTTCTGATCACGAGAATATATTTTTTTAATTTTCGGGACAAACTCTTAAACAGATTAATCGAATATTTGATGCTGCTAAACAGATACATTGTAACTCTCCTCCCGGCAACATCAAGAAGCTCAGGGAGAAGGGTATTGATCCCAACACCCACAAGCCAAGTGCATAAAAAGGACATGCATGCCTCTCCATCGTGGTGGCGCAACATGACCCCGATGTTTGACCTTGAACTTGTGGCTTCCTTCGAGATGGAGCTTTTGCTGGAGAAAGAACAGATCAAGATCGTGATTTCTTCTGCATCGAGAAGCCGGAAGTCCATAGATTTTGCTGCGACGATGCTGCTTGATTCCTATGAGTCGATGTACTGCATGGTGGGATTGAATCCTATAAGCAAGGAGAGGGGGGATGGGGCAGCTGGGGGCAGAGCAAGGGGAGGGGAGGAGGAGGTGGAGGGACGGAGGAACAAGGGGAGGGGGCAGGTGAGATGAGCAACGGGAAGAGTCAGAGGAGCACTGGGAGGGGGACATGGGCAGAGGAGCAATGGGAGGGGTCGAGGCGAAGGAGCAATGAGAGGGGATAGGGATGGAGGAGCAGTGGGAGGGGATAGGGATAGGGGAGGGGTAGGAGGCAGAGCAAGGGGAGGAGGTGGAGGGGGTGAGGGCGGGGGCGGAGGAACAAAAGGAGGAGGAGGAGGCGGTTGGGGGCGAAGCAAAGGAGGGGATATGGGCGGAGGAGAAATGGAAGGGGGTGGGGTCGGGGGCAGAGATGCAAAGGGAGGGGGAGGAGGCAACTGGGGGCAGAGCAAGGGGAGGAGGTGGAGGTGTCGGGGGTCGAGGAACAAAAGGAGGAGGAGACATTTGGGGGCGGAGCAAGGGAGGAGGAGATGGAGGGGCGGGAGCGGAGGAGCAGGGGGGAGGAGGCTGCTTGAGGTGGAGCGGGGATGTGGACGAACACAGGGAGAGAGGAGGGGAGGAAAAGAAGGTAGATGATGCCACTTTTGTAAATTTATCAAACAATGAGTTCAATTCACACCTTTTTTCAACGAAATCCGATTAAATTTAACGGGTAAGTAGATGAGAGTTAACTACAAGGTTTGAGGGGTAAGGATTAGCAGGTTTACGAGGTCGAGGGAGGAATACCGATGTTTCAAAGGTTGAGAATGTAATTTGGAAACTTTATAAGGTTCATGGGGATAAAATCCCTATTTAAATTAAATTACTTCTTTTGCTTCATTATGATAGTATATAAAATACAGTAAAAAATGATGGTATAGAAAATATACAAATCTACGCAAATATATAAGAATATATGCATAAAAATGATTTATATATCTAAAATAATTTAAAAATTCAAAACCGACTAATGCCCAACTAAATCTGATTAGTCGTCTGACTGCCGATTAATCCTTAGTCAGTGACCCCGCCGATCGAGTATCGACTACGGATTTTTGCAATCTTGGATGAGAATGCTATTGAGCATGCCAAAGCTCTGCTAGATGTCTTGCACTTGTAAATATGATTAGGGAGGTGTGGAGGACTGCAGATTTTCATGGTGTACAATGAGGCGATGTGGACGCTTTTTGATTTTTATTGGGAGTAATTAGAATGGTTCGATGGAAGGTAGAAGAAAGATTTGTACGCTTCTTTGGGCTATCTGGCTAGAAATTGTGCCACCCTTCTGGGTCGGAGCTTTTATTGTGAGAATGTTTTTGAGCATGCGAAAGCTCTGGTAGCTGGCGCTTGTAAATATGATTCTTTTAGTTAATATGTATATTTTGGATGGATCTCTAAAAGATCTTTATCCCATTGTTTCCCCCGAAAAAAACTTCGTCCCAAGATATTAGTTTTATTTTGCATGAAATGTTCTCAGTTACGAGGCCAAATATGGAAATTTACAAGCTTTGATTGTCCTTAACAGGTGTAAAGTGATGATCCAGTCCGCGAACTCCAATGACGAGAAAAAAGGAAACAAGTCAAAATCACCCAAAACAGTGATGGGTGCACTCTATTCAATTTGGAAGAAAGAGGGACCGCTGGGCTTCTTCAAGGGTCTGCAGGCTCAGATCTTGAAGACCGTTCTTAGCGCTGCGCTTCTGCTCATGATCAAGGAAAAGATATCAAAGAGCACCTGGGTCATGCTTCTCGCAATTCATAGGTATCTATTGGTTTCTCCAAGGCGATTGAAAGCTGCGTAACTAACTTCTCAGGTTATGATCATACCTTGTTGGCATCAGCATTTTGGAGTTCGATAATAAGCTTCTTGATGATTTATTATATTAGATTTTGTATTTCATTTTCCTAATGTAGTATCCGATTCTAGCCATAATTTTATCAATAAAGAGATAATTTCATGCCTTGCTTGAAGAGGCAACTCAATAATGTAACAATGTGCTCTGTATATTCCATCTGTGAGTATGAATGCAAAATTGAACTTTATGATGGTTGCTCACATGTATACCATGAAAATGCCTATCGAAAATCGACGCATAAGTCAAATATCGAATTGTTTAACAAGCAAAACAGGCTTTTATTACAGGCGTAGTATCGATGATCTATGCGGCCAAGCCGCACAAGCTTCGGTGAGGGACTAGCTGGATCTAATATTTTTTTCATATTTAGAAGCTTGGTCTGTGTAGCACATTATTGCATCCTGTGAAGCTTTACCTTTTAGTCCATAAAATAAAATAGTACTACAATCTGAGATTGGAGGACAACTTTAGTGAATGCTATTCTCAGGGCTAGACTTGGAAGTTTTCACTTAGCTTTTGGAGTCGTGATCTTCTCTGAGCTGTAACTTAATCAAATGAACGGTGATCGCTTGATCATTTATTACGTGAAAAATCATGTTAGAATTAAAGCTGACTTGATTTCCAGTTTTACTTCAACACAAGAAGTGGAAGCATATCAGTAATGTACTTGGTCTTTTTGTAATGTGGAAAAACTTTGTAATTGAGGCTCTGTTGAAGAAGGATTCGTTTTAGGGTTTACTCTGACCGTTATTTCAAGAACTAATTCATTTAGATTACGTTGGAGTTTTCTGCTGGCAGTAAATTACTGTGGATATGATACTTGATTGTGATAGCAAACAATTGCACAATAATTTAAACGTAGAGACGGTGAGAAACACAACAACAACACATCCTTTTCTCACATTAAGTAGGGTCAGCTACATGGATTCTTTACTTCCATTTAGATCTATCTTGGGTCAATCTCGGATTTAGATCCGTAAAACTAAGATCCATTCGTATAGTTTCATTCCAACACTTCTTGGGCATTTCTCGTCGTCTCTTATCCGGGTCAACATCCTAAAACACACACCTCCTAACTGGTGCATCAGCTGATCTCCTTTGCAAATAGCCAAACCACTTTAAGTGGTTTCCTCGCATCTTATCCTCGATTGGAGCTACACCAACCTTTCTTTTGATTGTATCATTGTGAATTTGATCTTTACATGTGTTCACACATCCACCTTAGCATTTTCTTTTCTGCTACTTCTATTCTCTGCACATGTCTATATTTCACATGCTTACATTCAAATCCATAGAGCATAGCAGGTCTCATTACTGTTTTGTAAAACTTTTCTTTGATTTTCAAAGAATTTTCTTATCACAAATAACAATAGAGGTTCCTCTTCACTTTAACTAATATGTATTTATTCTATTAGTAACATCTCCATCAATTTCCCCATCTTATTGCAAAATAGATCTCAAGTATCAAAAAAATCCCTCTTCTGAATCAGTTATTAAATAATTTCAGAAGTAGGGTTAATGAGATAAGTTAGAAGGTTGGTGGGACATTTTATAACTGTTGAAAGTGATTTATATTGAAAGAAAATCTTGATGGGACATTTTATGTATATGAAAGTGTTTGGAAAATGGTGAAAGGAGATAGTGTAGATGAACCCATCTTTATCCACTGTGTTATTTAACTCATTGGATTGTTAGTTAACTCATCTTTATCCACTGTGTTATTTGGTTAGTTAAAAAAATGAGTGAACTCTTTCATTAACCCCCATTTAAACAGATTGATTATCCAATCCATTACACTCTCCAAGAAAGTGGATTTTGAAATAAATTCCTTGTAAAGATTTCAAATTATGAATGGATGTACGACTTTAATCTTAGAATTTTTACATTCATGGTTCAACTTTGGGATGTCGCAGAAGTTAACTTCGGTTCGATGATTTTGTGACTCCGGCTCACCTTGATACATGCTCGTGAGTTGAGCTCTGATAGCTAATGAGTTCAAGTTAGATGGACTTATTAGTTATTTTCCTTATTGAATGGAATTCAAGTTGAGTAGCGCACAACTCATTCATTTGACTCAATAGATCGATTCAGGTATTGAATTTCTTAAAACATACAAGCACACATGGGCAGGTAGGCTTGCAAAACGTACATGCATGCCCATACCCAAGCACACCTACTTAGACACCCCATGCACACACAGCTTTTCCAATGAGCACATGGATGAACATGAAACATATAAGCACTCAATCTAATACCACATATTTCCATCCATCGATTTCAAGTGACGTTGATGGGATTTAATGCGTCTCCAACATTCATGAGGAGGATCCATTGTAGTTAGTGGGGCCCTTCCTGTTGCTTGTGAGTCTGCTTTTAACAGCCCCCAGGGGCTTCCTAGAAGATGGGTGAATGACTTCACATGAAGTTATTCACCCTCTGCCGTCTTAGCTGTAATATATAGGACGCTTTTGAGAATAGAAGAGGAAGATACCTATAGCATTAAACTTCAAGCTTCTCTGCCTTGTCCTATCTCGACTTATCAGTATTTCAGGCATTTCATGAGATAAAATACTTTCCATCTGGGCAATGCTTCTCAGAAACTTAGTCGGAACCACTACTTATGCTACATTCCCCCTCGGAAAATTCGCTGCTCCTGTCCCTTGTTGGAAACATGAGGCCGGATCCCTTGTCGTTAGGGGGGGCCTTCCTGTCGCTTGTGAGCCTGCTTTTAACAGCCTCCAGTTAGACTGCATTAGTTTAGCTTGATTTATGGCAGTGCTAAGGCATCATTGGTCCAACCTTAGACGGAGGCCTGTGCTAGCATGAAAAAGATAATAGCGCAAATATACAGTGGCATTCTCAGTTTATAGCTAATTTTCTAGCCATCCAAAAATCCATCTGAGCAGTGCTTCTCCGAAACTTAGTCAGAACCACTAATGCTACGTTCCCCCTTGGGAAATTCGCTCCTCCTGTCCCTTGTTAGAAGCAAGAGGCCAGATCCCTTGTAGTTTGAGGGGGGGGGGGGGGGGGGCTTCCTGTCGCTTGTGAGTCTGCTTTTAACAGCATTCAGTCTGTATTAGTTTATCTTGATTTATGGCGGGGCGAAGGCATCATTGGTCGAACCTTATATGGAGGTCTGTGCTAGCATGAAACAGAATAGCGCAAACATACAATGGCGTTTTCAGTTTATAACGACTTTTCTAGCCATCCAAAAAGCCAGGGCACTGACTGAAAGCCGTACCTATTGTAGTCTTTGTGCACTCACATACTCGCTCTGTTTGGATTCTCAAATCCCCCCTTCCTTTTCATTGCTCACCCCCTCCCCCCCCCCCCCCCCACACACACACACGTGGTGTATATTTTCCGGGGGTGGAGGCAATTATATATTCAGGGCTACTTGGCATGAGAGACATTGTAACATCCATTTTTTTAGGGTTTCTTTTACAAAATAATTTTTTGTTTTTTGGATAATTAAAAGAAATCAGACAATATTCTTTAGGATTATCCTTTATCACTTGCTTTTTTTAAAAAAAGGGGAGGCATTTGAAATAGTTGCAACGGCATAGCCTTTTTAAAGGGGAAGATAATAAAAAAAATTAAATTTATAACACCGATTGTAGAGTCAAAAGTTTGAAAACGGCAGGCTGTTACTCTCACTTTTACAAAAAAATTATGAGTGACTTTTATTTAAGCATGCGACCTCTCTCCTTCCGTCTTCATTGCCTCTTGATCTCATCAAACTGTGATTGCTGACACGTAGTTCACAAGCTTGGCAATCAGATTCTAATAGTTTTGCAGAGAAAACTTTCATCTAGGTAAATCCTTTCATTTATCTCTCTCATGATTGTTGAATGGGATCAAAAGTTCTTGTTAAATCATCTGCTATTAGTCTTTTTTTTGTAAATCAGGTCATCAAGCTGTGATGTTTTTTTCCCACAAAGCTTGAATCCTTTTGTGGTCAAAAGTTATTAACCTTGTGGTCTTGCAATATATATATATATATATATATAATAAAAGCATGAGTTCTAAGTCAATGGATTTCTAAGGTCATTTGATTATAGGTTTGATGCCAAATAGAAGATAGCATGCCAGTATAATCTCTCTAATTCCGGAATCAACTCTTATTGAAACTCTCATACAACTCTGTCTAACACATGCCAACTTTCTTTTAGATAATAACATATAACGATTACATATTATCATGATATCCCTTATACAAACTCTAATATGAAAATATATACGGATACATATGTTATCCAAGCAACTATTAAATCTACGTTATACATAATTGGCATATGCATTCGAGTTTACCACAAATAAAAAAATTGTTTTGATATCTGCGGATACTTACATTGATATCTATATGTATATTTTTTTTAAAAAAACTACAAGAACTAAATTTTCTAAAATTTGACATATATTATTATGGAATAAATATATTTGATTGGCATTCATCCTATATGCATTAATTACTAGAGAACCTCCTATTTGTCTCATTTATTCATTTGACACATCAACCTTCAAGATAGATACCTCCGGTGACGTCGATCATTTTTTATTATGTCAAAAGAAGTGTCCTATCTAAGTTAATTGACTCCTTGGGAAGGACTAAGTCTAGTCACCTATCGTCAAGATCAATATTCATAATGATAAAAATTTAAATGATTAATGTTGTTAACTCACAAAAATGTGCCAATTAGAAATCTGGATTATGGATAAGATGCATGATGGCTGCTCATGTTGATAAGATACTTTTTTTTCAGTTTGGGTGATAATTAATTTCTGTGGACGAAGTGCCTTAAGGATCTATTCATATATTTTTCAAGCAAGGTATGTACATTAATTTATATTGCATACCATTGTTATCTATACCCCACTTTGGATTTTATTAGCTATTGGAATGTTGATTTTATTTTTTCTCTTTAAGATGCTTTGATTACATTTATATGTTTAAACTCTAGATAAGCAGTTGCTAAATTGATAATTAGCCATAATACCTATCTACTGATTATTTGTTAAATATAAAGAGATATATACATTATTACCTTTTGATATAGGTTAAATTGCATTTTTTTTAATTCAAATATTTTATTGGAAAATTATTATTGATTTTGACACCATCATTGTGAGGGAGTAGACATTGTTTATTGTTGGTCCATTAGAGACTTTGACCTGGTCGGGTGCCCTACGGATGATTAATTCCGCCAATTGACCGTTGTAGGCGGGTAATCCTACACTACTTCCAAACAATTTACCGCTACGACGATTGACTCAGTATTGATGTCCATTGCATTGGGGTTTGGATAGGAGACCTCGTATTGATATTTGTTTTAGTTTAAAATTTTGATTTAAGGGAACGAGATGGCTTCTATCCAAGCTCGGGCTGCCCGGTGTCGGCAAAATGTATTGATTTATATTTGATATGGATTTTGTTATATGGTCACAAAATTTGTGATATTCAAAGAAATTTATTGAGTTGTCATTGTTATCCCTTGATGATTGGCCTAATTGAAAAAGTCTTATTACAATTCATTGTTTATTTATTGATTTATATTCCTTATTATATGGAAATTGTCATCGTATTATTCTTTACTACTCATTGTATATAGTTATGTTGGTATGTCTCATAAATTATTAATGCATACTTAGTCAAATTCGGATGACTCAGAAGTTCATCGAGGGACTCCACCTTGCTTTAAGGTCGAAGGTTCTTTCCAGCATGCCGAAGACAATGGAGGATGCCCTAGCAAGTGTTACCACCATGGAGCGAGATTTCTTGCGAAGAAAGGAGGAGAAGCCGTGCAATGATTAGAAGGATTGATTCGGGAAGAACAAATCATTCAAAAATTCTCAAAAGCAGAAGCAAGCCTCCAAGCCAGGGGAAAACAACAGATTTCCTAAATGTTCTTTCTGTAACCGTTTTAATCCTGGAGAATGCTATCTCAAGAATGGTCAATGTCTGAACTGTGGAGAGAAAGGACACTTTGTTCGTGATTGTCCGAAGCCTAGGAAGCAGTTCACAACTCAAGGTCAAGATCAAAAGCCAAAGGTTCCTTCTCGTGTCTATGCTCTCTCACCACTGGAGATGCTGCTGCTAAGGAGGACAAGGTCATCGAAGGTACCATTATTATTGATAATTTGCATGCAAAGATTCTTTTTGATACTGGTGCTACACATAGCTTTATTTCCAAGGCTCTAGTAAAAAGCATGGATGCAAAACCAAAACTTTTAGCTATTAATCTAATAGTCACCACACCTACGGGTGGGAAAGTCAAGGCATTGGAGTATATTCAAGATGCTCCATTGATAAATGAGGGTCATGAACTACCTAGTGACCTCGTTGTCATGAAGATAACAGATTTCGATATTATCCTTGGGATGTATTGGCTTTCCCGATATCATTGTATCATTGATTGTTGTAAGAAGAGAGTGGTTGTCGCAAGCCATCAGATTCCAGGTATTGTTATCAAAGAGCATGTCACCGATTCTGAACGGTGCATTATTTCTGCCATGAAGGCACATCGCATGATCTTGAAAGGACGAGAAGCCTATCTTCCCAGTATTATTAGGGTTGAGTCATCAACCGTATCTTTATCTGATCTTGACGTCATTCGGGAGTTTCCTGATATTTTTGCAGAAGAATTGCCGGGACCCCCTCCTCGACGAGAGATTAATTTCACTATTGAGCTTGTTCCTGAAACTGTACCAATATCTAAAGCACCATATCGCATGGCTCCTAACAAATTAGTGGAATTAAAGGAGCAACTTGAAGATTTGCTTGATTCGGGATTTATCAGGCCCAGTGTGTCACCATGGGGTGCACCGGTTTTATTTGTTAGAAAAAAAGATGGATCACTCCGCTTATGCATTGATTATCGAATGCTGAATCAGGTAACTATGAAGAATAAATACCCGTTACCACGGATATATGATTTATTTGATCAACTCCAATCAGCAAGGGTCTTCTGAAGACCGATGCAACCAATTATGATGCTATATGGGCGATCGTCGACAGATTGATGAAGTCTGCCCATTTCTTGCCGATGAAGAAGAAAGAATCAGTTGCGAGTTTAGCAAATTTGTATATGCGTAATATTGTGAAACTTCATGGTATACCTGTCTCTATTGTTTCTGATAGAGATCCAAGATTCACAGGAAGATTTTGAAAAAAACTTCAGGAGGCTTTTGGTACAAAGCTGAAGTTCAGTATTGCTTTTCATCCTGAGAAAGATGGTCAGTCGGAAAGAACTATTCAGGTTCTTGAGGATATGCTTAGAGCATGTTCTTTGGATTATGTTCGAAGTTGGGATGAGAATCTTCCACTTATTGAGTTTGCCTATGACAATAGTTACCAGGCTATTATCGGAATGGCTCCATATGAAGCTCTCTATGGGAGGCTTTGTAGATCCCCTCTTTGCTGGAGCGAGGTAGGTGAAAGAAGATAGCTCGGATCGAAACTTGTGTAGAATGTATAGATAAGATCGACCTAATCAAGAAAAGGGTATTGGTAGCATAAAATAGACAAAAGAGCTATGCGGATAACCGTTGCAGAGAACTAGAATTTGCAGTTTGAGATCATGATTTTTTCAAGATTTCTCCAACTCGTGGTGTATTGAGATCATGTTATAGGAAAACTCGTGGAAGACAAACTTCTTATCCACCAAAGGGAACATCTATCATTTTCGAACGAGGAAACTGTTGTCCCAGAATAGGACTAACACTCCCAATGAAGCGAAGTCAGGGTTGTGATTAAGTTAATATGGCACCCACGCCAAGTCGGGTAGTGCTTCGATACAGAGGAGGGTTATTATGCAGAGGTAGGACATGTGACCACAACAATCATTCCCTTGATTTGACAGAACTAATCGATAGGATCAAGATTCGAGGTCAGGTAATTCACAGAAAACCCTACCATCACTTTAGTTCTTTTTGGTCTTGCTCTTTCGATACATCCTCTTCTTGCTTGAGGACGTTGAACTCTCTTAGGCATAACACTGGCTCCTTCGTCGTGCTACGATAGAGAGGAGTTTGTCGGTCGATCTCTACCTCCCCTGCTTCCTCCAAGTGTAACATACTTGGAACCATGACCCTTTTCTGGTGGGAAGTTACCCTGCTCATCTAAGACGGAGGCAACTCAAGCGTCGGGAAATTGGCTTCTCTCCTCTGCCCGATCTTAGGCACCCCGTGTGATATGCATTAACAAAAGGGTATGGTTTTTCTTATGTAGATCAAAATCACCTTTTTTGTGTGGTTATTTTGATATGACGTTAGAAATTTAGTTTCTGAGTTTTAAGGAATCGAATGCTCAATGTTATTCCCTCTACCATCCACATCTATTTTTCCAGGAATCATTGTTGGATATTCTATGTTGGCCATAATAATGGATAATTGATTTTCAATTGGCATTTGCACTTATTCCTATCATCCAGACAGATGTTCACAAAGGTTGTGATGCTGTATTATTCATCGCACTAATTATTCTTTAATAATGTTAATGCCATCACATCAAGTTCGTTAAATTTCTAAATGAAAAATTGAAAAGATTTCTGACTTTTGTAAAAAAAATTTAGTAAAAAGTATATTTTGTCAATTTGTTTCTAAATGGCTGTCTTATTTCTTGTGACCCTATATTAAATTCATGTCCCAATTTAATCTTACGTAGCCTATAGACTTTAGATTACCGTATGAAGATGAAATTGTTGACTCTTATACAATATAAAAAATGTTCTGCACGAGTGTTTTTGGACTTCAAAATATCATATGACTTATTTTGTAAAAAAGAACCGCGTAACATATTTTCCTATGCTCTTCTAAGTGCAACAATTTGAAACATAACTGAAGATTTGTATCAAACCATTATGATTATTTTAAATATTGACTATATTGTTGATTGATTAGTTGTTCCTTACATATTTAGATAGTTTTATTACATTCAAGATGGTATTAATTACAATCACAAATTTAAATCTAAGAATTAATGTCAGTGCCTTTCTTCTATCATGGAAAGACCTAGGCTTATTTGTTGAGCACCTTATAGGAATTTCTACACATATAACTATGAGTAATTTCGTAATTACAATCATAACTCGGCATAATCGTGACCTCTCCCCCCTCCCGACCTCCCCCCTTCCTTCTTCAGCTTCCTCCACCCACCTCGTCGACCACCATCCCTCCCCTTCCTCCTCCAGCCCCTCCCCCTCGGCCTCTGCCTCCCATCGAAGCCCCCACACGTTACCTAACCTTCGTCGAAGCACTCGTCCCCTACTCCTGCAACCTATCTCGAAGCCCTCCCTCACTCCCCCACTCCCGGACCACCTGCAGAAGCTCCTGCAACCCCCTGACCTGTCCCGCCGCCTACAAGCCCCAGCCCCGTCCTGCCGACTGTAAGCCTCCGCCTCCCCAACCCCCATCGAACCCCGCCCCGCCATCGCCTGCAAGCCCCAACCTCCCCAACCCCCATCAAAACCCGCCCCCTGTCGTCGCCTGCAAACCCCAACCATGTTCTGCTGCCTGCAAGCCCCAGTCCCACCGCGGCCTGCACGCCCCAGCCTTGCCTCCCTCCCCCTACCCTTGCTAACTAATTTCCATATAGATTTTGCTTTATATACCTAATTTCTCTTTCGCGGCTAATTTCCTCATTTTCGAATATGGCTATTTGCTTTTATGTATAGAGCTAAGCGGTTTGCAATGCTGATCGAATCGTGGGAAACTATTAGAAGAAATATGAGTCAGAATAATACGGTCCATTTTCATGTTCAAGCTATGGCGCAGCTGAGATGTAAGGCACGGTGGCCGCGACGGCTACGACGGGCTGTGTTGCGCCATCTTTCTACTCCATCGATTAGGAACTTGTCAGATGTACCAACTTGAGCAAATCAAGCAACGATTGTACCTTTGCACCAAAAGAAGGGCTTCTAGTGATGCAAATCGGGAAGATCTAAACACGACCAATGTGCAACTCGATAAAGGACGGAAAGTTCGCCCAAGATAATCCAAAGGAGGTTTATGGGTGCTCGGATTCTGGGGATGGATTGCGGTAATATCTGTCAACCGCGAGGAAATCAAAGAAAGGCTGAAACTTTAAACTTTGCGCAACAATATGAAGAGGGTGTTGTGGATTAAGCAAAGATTAAAAAATCGAACAAAGTTTAATACCCTGCAAAATCGTTGCAGAGAAATCGATTGGTGGCTGGAGATTGGAGAAAGATTGAAGGGTGGAGCATGAATACCTGTGTACGATTCCGACAAACACCCCTCTCCAGCAGCCCCCTCGACCTCCGCCTCCCAACAACATCCAACATCCGCACCGACCACCTCCTCCAGCAGCCTCCTCGACCTTCGTCTCGCCTTCCTACAACCCCCACGCCTCACGTCCACCACCTCTTCCATCAGCCCTCTCCGCCTCGGCCTCTCAGCCCCTCCCAGATCATGAGAAACTAAGATATGGTATGATTTGGAAATA
Source organism: Ottelia alismoides (assembly GCA_037367405.1). Lineage (NCBI taxonomy): Eukaryota > Viridiplantae > Streptophyta > Magnoliopsida > Alismatales > Hydrocharitaceae > Ottelia > Ottelia alismoides. The sequence continues at coordinate 13,997 of JAZKJV010011779.1, read as the reverse complement.
AGAATGAATATTAAAGGTAATTTTGTCTTTTTAATGGAAACTGTCAAATATAATGGGCATCCCAAACGGAACATAAGACATGCTTATGTAATGTAAGAGTTAAGCATTACCCGGGATTTCTCATGTAATTCACGATTATCTAGGGTTATGATTGTAACTATGAAATTACTCATGGTTATGGGTGTAAAAATCTTTATATTATATGTACAACTATAAAAGATGTACTGTGATATTTTGTCCAAAACTAACCCCAATGGCCCAATCTCTCCAATTTCTCCCATCTCCTTCGATGAAATGAAAAAACTTGAAATCTTAAACCACAAATTCCAACTAGGGGTGTTCACGGGGCGGGTACCCGACCCATTTGATCGTGACCCGCCCCGACCCATCATTACAGGGTCACAGGTTGACCCGACCCATTCCAAGCGGGTACCCGATTCTAATGGGTACCCGGATTATTTGAACGGGTTACGGGTACCCGCGGGTACCCAGGAGAAACCTATTATCCTTTCAACGTAACGGGAAAAAGACATAATCACTGGTTAATTCGATGTACCCTCAACCCTATTTCGCAAAGAGGAATGGATCACCGAAACCATTATTAGTAAATAAAAAAATAAAAGGCCACTTAATTTAGGTCAAAAATATTGCACGGATAAAATGTGGACATTGAATTAACACATTTGATAATGCAAAAGATGAAATTATTTATAAAGAAATTGGATTTAAAAAGTAATTAAAAAAACAGACTCCACCGTCGACACAGAATAAATAAAATATATCGATGCAAAACTAACTCAACGAGGACTGCGGAAATGGAAGAGCAGGGGATCTACAGTCGCTACAGTTGGGGATGGCGGAGGCCCTTTGGGCTGAAGGCCAACGAAGGTGCTGGAATCGAAGGCGGTCAAGGCTGTCAGCGGCAACGAAGAAGTTGGGGCTGGTAGGGTTTTCTCGGTGCTAGAGATGGGCTTGCTGACAGTGAGGTTTGAGAGGCGAAGATGGGGTTCAATACGGTGGTGATTTTTGACGGCGACGATGAGGTTGTGACGGGAGAGGAGGGGGATCGGGTTGCAGACTTGCAGCAATAAAAGCTGGAACTTGGAGTTTCGCAGCAGCCAATATCGTAGGAGGTAGGAGGGGGATCGGGTTGCAGGCTTGCTGACAGCTGGAGTTTCGCAGCAGCCAACAGAGAGAAATCGAAGGCGTGGGGCGGACGATGGGAGGGGATGATGGGGCGTGTACCCGAAATTATCCCACCGGGTACCCGCAACTTCCGGTGGGTTTTCCACCGGGTCATCACATGTTGAGCGGGTCACATGTTCACGGGTACCCGACCCGAAAATCTTTTAACGGGTACCCGTGAACTTAGGGTCGAGATAGCTGGAGCGGGTCGGGTACCCGTTTGACCCTACCATTTTGAACACCCCTAATTCCAACCCCTTCTCCCAACTCTACTTTCGAAGCTCCTTCATCCCCTCCTCTTCCCTACTTCGACGGTCCATCCCATTGTTTGAGTTAGCTATCTTGAGCTTAAACCTTGTCAACTCCGAGCTTGTTATCAAGCTTGGATCTAACTCGAGGCTCGTTCAACTCGATAGACATACTTTTTCCCAACTCTCGTGTTCCTTCTTACACGCAAGTTCATTCAACCTTTTATGGAAAATAATTTTAACTCCACGCAGGGATATTGCTTTCCACCGATGATAGCGACTCTATGAATGTGAGAAATTTTCATTTGAAAGATATTTATGAGTTTTTGTCTTAATTTAGTCTGCTTTTCTCATGTACTCATTCTCCCTTTAGAAGGCTACGTTTTCTCTTCTAACCTTCCTCGATTGATAGGAAGTTAGTCTGCTTTCATTCTCTACGACGCACACTAATGACTATCGATATGTGTAAGAAGAGTCAACAACCAACCTTTTTGTATTAAACACGCCTCAGCTTGGCTTCTTTTCTTAGCCTCTAGTTTCCCATTGATCGAGTCTGATGAAATCCTTGTCGCACCCTCCCATGTAATCCATGGGAATTGTAGTAGTACTGAAGTGTATCATAGATAAAGAGATATAATATGTGGAAGAATACCAGGATTTTACGGGGATGAAAATCACAATAGAAGGCCTCTCAAAGATCGGGTATTCTGTAATAATCTCCGTGTTAAACCGATGTGGCGCTTCTTTATATAGCCTGACCAGTAACCCATCGATCAAGTCTGATGAAATCCTTGTTGCACCCTCCCATGTAATCCATGGGAATTGTAGTAGTACGGAAGTGCATCGTAGATAAAGATATATAAAAGGGATTTTTACCCGGCAGACCCTATAATATTTGTCAATTACCTCTACGACCTTTGAAACATCGATATTCCTCCATCGACCCCGTAAACTTGTTAACTCTTATCCTACAGACCTTGCGGTTAACCACAATCTATTTATCCGTTAAAACTAACCGAGTTCCTTTATATTCTTTTACATTATAGTCATTTTGTTTATAGAATTTTCATTCAATGCCATTCCCCTCTCCCTCCTCTCTCCCACCCCCTCGCCCACGACCCTCGCCCTCCCACCCTCCCTCCGTCCCCTGCCCTAGCCCCTCCACCCTTGTGCCCTCCCGCCCTCCGCCGTTGTGCATGGGTTGCTCCGCCTCCACGGCCATCATCTCCCCCCGACTGCCAAAGTCGTGTCCCCGTCCGGCCTCCTCAAGGAGTTCTCCTCCCCCATCGCCGCCTCCCTCGTCCTCGGCGACGACCAGCGTGCCTTCTTCCTCTGCAAATCCGACGCCCTCTTTCCCGACGAGTTCGTCCCCTCTCTACAACCTAATGATTGCATCATCCCCGGTGGTCTCTACTTCATTCTTCCGGCTAAATTTCTCAACTCCCACTCACCGTGGACGACATGGGGACACTTGCAGTCACTGCGAATGCTGCGCTCTCGACGGTAACGAGAGAGAGAGGAGAAAAGAGGTCAAGATCATCCCGGGTCGAGACGTTTTGTGAGAAGATGGAGAATGAAGGGGGTTCATCGCAACCGAGGAAGGAGGTGGTCAAGAGGCCATCGGCGAAGTCGGGGCTCGTGCGGAAGCTATCGTATAAATTAAGGCTGTGTGCCATCGAGGAAGCTAAGGAGCAGCAGCAGCTGTAATAGTAGTGGCCACGAGATTTTTCCGTGTAATGACCTATGTGTTTTCTTCATTCATGTTGGTTCTTTAGTTTTAACTCCTCTTTCGAGAAAATGTTTGTATCATTGAAATTGTCTTGTAAATGGAGTATACTGGACGTTACAGTTTTGCTGATAATCTTGTGTTTGTGACGTTGGCTGCGAAGGCCCTGTGGAAGCTTGCACGAGGCAATTCCTCGATCTGCAAGACAATTGCAGAGTCGCGAGCGCTCCTCGGCTTTGCGGTGTTCCTCAAGAAGTGCCCTGGTGAGGTCCGGTACTACTATGGAATGGGCATCCATGAGATCGCGAAGACGGCAGAACGGGAACCCGAATTGAGACGTAGTGTATTCAAGCCGATTGCACCTGTGGCGAAGGCCATCGTGGACCGGCTGATACTGATCGTAGAGGAGGAGAGGGACATGAAGCTCCTCGTCCCCATCATCCTCATGAAGAAGGAGAGAGTGGAAGGGGGGGGAGAAGGGAGGGAGAGTGGAAGAAAACATACCATTGGATTTGTTAGAGTAAGATTAACTCAACTTAAACCCAAGCTAGTTAACTCAAAAAGTGTCAAATTAACGGCAAAGTCTATAGGGTAAGACGGAGCAAGTTTACGGGATCGAGGAAGGAATATCGATGTTTCAAAAATCGTAGAGGTAATTGACAAAAATTATAGGGTCTGTCGGGTAAAAATCCCTATATAAAATGTGGAAGAATACCGGGATTTTACGGGGACCCGTACTCAATAAGGAGAGGGATGAAAATCACAATAGAAGGCCTCTCAAAGATCGGGTATTCTGTAATGATCTCCGTGTTAAACCGATGTGATGCTTCTTTATATAGCCTCACCATTAAACTCACAATAGATGTGGGGGCTAAATCCGAGGATATAGTAATTGGATCTGGAAGGATCTAGAAATGCAACCACTCGGTACAAATAGGAGAGACCTCAATCGACAGAACCATGAGCGAACTCAACTAGCAACATAGTAGTATGGGTAGATTGGCATTTGGGGCTTGACTTGTGGAAGCTTGAGAGAGATGACTCTGCTGCAAGGCCTGTTCTGTCTAAATTCCATCTCTCCTAACATAGAATGCTGAAAGGGATGTGACGCGGGAACTGGGAAGGTGGCGTTCAAAAGCTTGGGAAGTCAAAGGGAATAGGAGTCTAGTGAGGAAGCTGAGGATCTGACTTCCCTCGTCCATGTCCTCGGTATTCATCTCACAAAGGAAAAGAGGTAAGTAGTTGTCGCGACTCCTAATTGTAACATAAAACCGTTTGTCCGCAGGGAAGACTGATCATTTATTCTTTATCCAGAGTTTCCATACTAGGAAAAATTAGATGTCTCATGTCTCAGAGACCAATTTTCTATCATATTTCAAGAAATAATACAGAACACCATAGATCTTGAATGGCAGCAACTACTGCCAAAAATGTTGTACATGAAGGTAAGAACTCAACAAAAGAATCTAAGCAACAGACACTCTCCTGTCCTTCGAATTCTTGCAGAGAACTCTCCTTGCACGCCCATATTTTTCAAGGATTTCCTTTCCAGTCAGCGGCAGGTTAGTGGCATTCACCCCCTGCAGCATTGCAGGACGCTGCAGCTGCAATGGAACCGGGGAGCCAATGACAAGTCTCTTCTGAACACTGAAGCATACCTTACCAGGAGTAGAGTACTTCTGCTCTCCCCTGCCGGGAGTCGACACAAGGTGAAGTCTCCGTCTTGGAGATGCAGCAGATGTTGGGATCTTGGATTTCCAAAGCGGTGGATGATCTCTCTGTTGAGGGCTGGAGTACTTGCTGCTGCTGTAGCAGTTTGTAATGAAACTGCTGGTTTTGTTGTGTCTATCTGGCGTTGACGTATCGGGCGTCGTGGGCACAATAGAGGAAGAAAATGACATAATGGATCTCCTTGATGGCTGCCTCAACTTGGAGATGTAACTATTACTACTGCCATAGCTTTGCTGGGGATTATTCAGCGCCTCCCTGGAGAATACTGTCGATTTTTGCGAATACGAAGGCAATGAGGCAATCGAAGCTCTTCTCCTTGGTACCACCAGACCCCCTGGTCGGGAGACAGGTGTGACCAATATCCTCTGTGCTTTCAAGGGAGCTTTTCCAATTGTGGTTTTCATTGTCATTGTGAAGTTCTCTTTATCCTGAACAAAGGAAGGAATCGTGGTTATGCTATTCCTCCGAGGCAGAGATGGAACGTTGTTCGTGATTTTGCGCAGTGGAGGCCTTTCTTTCATGGGAGGAAGCGGAGGCCTCTGGAACTTGGTGGTGCTTGCATCTTTGGTTTCCTGTTGACGCCGAATGCGCCTTTCATCCGCTAATTGATTCTCAAGATCCTTGATCTAAGCCATTAGAATAATAATCAGAGCGTGAGTTGATGCAATTAGCCTGAAAAAATGATAATGAAAGCATACATGAGTTATACCTTTTCTTGTAGAGTTTTGAAAACGTTTTCCCGTGACATGAACTTCAGATGCATCAGTTGCAAACTCTCATTCAATCTTGCATTTTCTCTCTCCTCTAGTCGAAGCTTCTCAGCCTTCATTAGAAATGATACAAGTTCAGATGAATCTACTTGTATGGTGAGGACGCCATTTTAGTGAGGAGAATGTTAGTACCAATTGTTTGTACTTGAAACTCTCGGCGGGATCTATCTGCTTGCGTGCAGGACCTTGCTCGATTCCTCTCACCCTGGTTGCGAAATTAAGTGAGCAAATGGTCTCCCCAAGATCCGCTGAACTTGGGCTTATCTGGACAAACATAAGGGTCTTGCAATCCCCTCCTGTTGTTTAAGAAAACCGGTCATAATGATTATTACAGAATAGGTCGTTTTGTTTTCATGATTGAACGCTTGAATGTTGTTATACTGACCAAGAGAGCTCTGCAGAAGATGCGTAAGCTTTGAGTTTCTGTATGGTATATGAGAATTCTTTGTTGCAAGTGCCGAGATAACATCCCCGAGAGCAGAGAGAGATTTATTTATAAACTGCGACTCCTTCAGTCTTTCTCCCTCAACTTCGATCTTTCCCACACGTTCACTTCCAGCCAAATCCACCAGCCAAAGGTGGCTTCTATTTTTCTGCCCATTCATCAAATTCTCACCTTTAACAGTTACTCTCAACAAGCTGCATCCATGAAATCATCTTCTTGGGATCTTTCTCAACAACAAAGAATGTGCACCTATAGAAACAAGAGTTGTTGCGATCTTACCAGTGAGAACGGCTACTAAGCTCATTAGCATTGGTCAAACCAACAGATCGATTTTGCCTTCCCATCCTAAGAAGCTCCCATACATCGTTTGTATTATAAGCTTGCGCCTCTTCTAATCCAGGAACCTCTAGTGTTCCTTCTGCCACCTGCTTTATCTCCAACCTTTAACATAATCCGTAAAAAAAATATATGTCACATTAATCAATACATCCTTTTTTTTGTATAATCCGAACAGAATGAGTGGAGATGACTTACTTCTTTCCTTGCTGGCTTGAGTCTATCAGAAGATCTCTGATTCTCTCATTATAAACTTCTAACATGCTCACAAAAAAACTGTATCTGATCGTGGGGCTTCTTTCATTTGATATTTCGAACAGCTCTTCAAGTGCCCTATAATTTACTCCTTTATTTTCATCCGTCCCTTCCATGGTAAATGTTTTACCGGATCCAGTCTGTCCGTAAGCAAATATACATGCACTAAATCCATCGAGCACAGATTTAATTATCGGTAGAGTCTCAGCAAAGACAGATTCTGTAAGAAGCATACAATTTTCGTCATCATTAGCCAAATAATGATTCAACTTTTTGAAATACTAGAATTAATGTTTATGAAGTCAGAAGTGTACCTTGACTGGCTTGGGGGCCAAAAACATGATCAAACTTGAACTGCTTTTTGGAGGAATCGCCTGATATAATCTGTAGCTCAGTCTCTTGGGAGGTATCAAACTCAAAAACATTGGAACTCCCTTTTGATACTTCTTCTCTACCCAACGGCCTGCATCTGCAAAATACACGTATATTGCCCTTCATCTCCACCAGCTCATTGTAAAGGCGCTTTCGCTCGAGGCACTCCTCCGAGTATTTCTTCATCAACCTTTTATATTTTGGCCTGCATTCATCGCCACATTTCTTTGTTGCCTCTGCCAACTCATTGCGAGCGACCTCCTTTTCTGCACATTCATCAGTAAACTTCTTCATCAAGGTGTTATACTTTGTCTCACACTCTTCAAGCCATTTCTTCCTCAACATTTCACATATGTTGCTCATAACTTCGAGCTCAAAACATTTTTCTTGATATTTCTCTTCCAGTGTATTGTTTTCAGAGCCTGATTATCAAACGTAAGTATTTATTGATCAAAATAGAAAAAAATAAAAAAATAAAAAAGAAACTAACCCAAAAAAACAATTAAGACCAATACTATGATCAGGGACCGGACCTGACACTGGCACATCTTGGGGATCAACGTCCTGGTTTTGCTAAAATTGAGAAAGGAAAAAACATAAGAAACGTACTGAAACAAATTTCAAGAGCTACTTCAACTAGAAAATAGCACCAGTTACAATTAAGGCATACTGGTCATCTGACTGGTAAATCAGTTATTACTGAGACTCCTTTTGCTGATACTCGCAGAGGGCCTTTAAAGAGAAAATTAGAGAGCTGCGGGTTTCTGAGCTTTGGAGTTCAATAAAAGATCTGGAAGTAAGAGATGCATCTAACTTTGCACCATGAAACATTTATGTAAGCGTTGTATCTATCTTTATTTGTCTTTGCATAAGATAGAAGTCGTTGCAGAAAGGGGTGTGTATGGGGCAGATACCCGATCCGTTCGATTGTGCCCCACTCCGAAATGGTTCATAAACCAACACAACCCACTTCAACGGGTACCCGAATCTAATGGTTACCTGCTTATTTGAATGGATAATGGATACCCATGGGTACTGTGAAATCTTTGTAATAAATGATCAATCTCACATTATATGTTATCTTTTTAGTCTCTATTTCTAGAATTTATACAGGGTAAATTTCCGAACTACGCATATTTTTTCCCTGATAATTAGATGTCATGGCATACATTAATGTCAATTATCCACGATACATTGATATTTTTTTTTTCAAAACTTCACAGTTGAAAAAACTTGCACAGATCTCGTGCAACAAGTTCTTCCATATAAGCTCGTGATCCATGGTCGGCGAGCCGTAATTGCTTGCAAAAAATCTACAGAACGTGAGACAAAAACTCAAATATGTACAAAAATACTCCACACATTTAGCTGATCGACGATGAATTCACGCGATCACTGGATGTGTTTGGAGCTATTTCAGTGATTCGGGCATTTCGAACACGTTCCGAAAACTTAGCATTTCATGATGCCACCGTGCATCTGGCAATGCTATGCACCATGAACATCACCCACGACGTGTGCTCGGTGAGCTCAACGACCTTTGTCGTCGATAGGCACTTCCTTAGCATCAATTGGTTTTGTGTCAACCTCTACAAGCTCAGCAACTACATGTCATAATTTCATTCTTGTTTCAAAACAGAGTACACACCTATGATCCGATGTCGACTGAGTTCATGCACGTGTCGGTGTGTGTCCCAGAATTTGATGCATCGATCTCTTCCACAGCTGCCAGAGTCCAACAGGTAGCTTTGGAGCAGATACCATGTCGACGCCTTGATGGTCGCCATGTGGTGTCCAACCAATGCAATTATTGGCACTGCCTGGTGGAATTTTGCGAGGACGCGGCGAGGTCTGTGGAGGTGATTATCATCATCGCCACTCACTAATTGATGCCCAATGCCAGACCACTTCAACTCGCAGGCCTGCTGGTGGCCTCTATACTGCTGCACAACGTGCGATCGGATACACATGTAGTTCACGATCATGTTGTTCATCCTCCAGCGATCAGTATGTGGTTGTTCTAAGAGAGCGATGGGACATCATCGGTACATCATCCGGGTTGAAAGGGTAAGGAGATGGGTATACCTATATTCATTGTCTGCATTAGAGGAGCAATGAGAGATGGATCGATCCATGGGTACTCGTGGACCAAAGGATTGGAGTTCCATGTGTTACGGGTCAAAGAGGGTTGGGTAGCCGATCCGATGTGATTTGTTGGGTATCGACTGATTTAGGGTCAATCCGTAAGGATTGGATCGGGTACCCGTCCAAACCAAAAACCATGCACACCCCTAGTTGCAGGTTATCTTACATAGTTACTTTTCAATTCGACTCAATCCGTCATTGCTTATTTTTCGTATAAATAACACTGAAAAGAAAGCAAGGTTAAAAACACCAAGATAGAGAGAGAGGGGAAGCTGCGAAACAACTAATTAATATAGCTAAAGTCTAATGTAGAAAGTTGATATCTGATATCTCCAACCGAGTTGGTGTTCCAAACATGCATACCAATACAAGTTTGCTGCATATGGTCAACCTTTTGTGAACAAATTGGCATGCCAAAGTTATCACAACGAAAAATCTATATCCAAAAGTTGCAAGGGTGTTTGACATGCTAAGTGGGGCAATCACCTGAACACAATTTCCTGTGCCGCCATCAGTATCCCGACCACTAGAATCCAGCTGCTGATCTGATGGAAATACAACAAAGAAGACAAGTCATTCAACAAGATCTGAGATGGAAAACATTAACCTAATTTAAACCCAAATCAAAGAGGGAAAAGACCCCACTGGATTTCCCAAGCAAGAACTGCAAGATTCAACTTTTCTCCCCCAAACCCAGAAAAACTAGGGTTTCTCCAGACCACCAGCAAGTTGCCAACTGAAAATTCGGGCGGTGGGCACGATTCCACGAGATTGGTCCCTAGGGTCTTATCGAATTAAGGTCCAGAAGCCAACCTACCTTCATAAAGATCGGATCTTTGTGGCGAGAAATGAGGCGGAGATGCACACATCTGGATGTCTCCTCTGCGGTCGATCTCGGGGAGCGTCTGCGGTGTCGGAGGGGGCAGGAGAGCTTGCTCCAACTCCATGGCGCGGCTATTACAAGGAGGAAGGGAGAGATTCGGGGATTCTTGGAGAGGGCAAAGAGGAGATGGAGAGGAGGGAAAGCGAGGACGAGAGAGTTCTACGGGGACTCCAACGGTCGACTTTGCTTTTAACTAGTGGTGGGCTTGGGAGTGAGGAGCGCTGTCGCTTCGGAGCCGTTGTTCAAACTTTTCGAACTTTGGACTCCATCTCAGCCGTCCGCATCCTACAGACCCCCATCCGACGGTCTTGATTGCACATTATTCGGTCCCTGAATTCAGACCAATATTTGGTGTGTCAATAGGCTTGTTGTCCTCCGGAGGTGGGAGGCGTGTTCCTGCTTCGAGGGGGATCTCCTTTCTGAGATTCTACTATGGGTAAAGTTCCACGACTTGAGCCTTGGACATTGTTCTGATGTTATCCTCAACAAACTCGCGAGCCTGTTGGGTACTCCGCTCTTTATGGACTCGACCACTGCCTTCGAGCAGCGGGAAGGCTATGCTCGTTGCTGCATCTCAATACATGTTGGTAAAGAAATATCGAAAGAGGTCCCGCTGGTGTTTTATAACGGACATCGGCAGATGATCGGGGTTGAGCTAGAATGGAGGCCGCCTCGGTGTGTTCACTGCGTAACTTTCGATCATAGCACCTCTCAGTGCCCTTTCGCTAGGGGTCCTGTTAGTGCCACTATCGATTCATCCGCAGAGGAGAAACAACCCCAACGAAGGAGAGACGGAAACATGTCCCCCACATCTCTGCCGGTGGAGGACACTAGGCAAACAAACGGATCCACTGCCCCTCTAAAAGCGGACCCACCCCCGCCACCACCATCGCTGCTGCGTCGGAATTCGAATCCCTCCCTGCCACCGATGGACCCTCCCGGTTGCGACAACCTGATTCACAACGCCCCAACCAGTAGTCCGAGGGCAGCTTTCACTCGTGAAATGGGCTGCACCAGCCCATCAACCTGTCAAGGTACTCCATCGCCTTTGGAGGGTCTGCTGGGCATCCTTGATCTATCCAACGACCAATATCTGGAGCAGGGTTCTTGCTCTTCGGGAGTGAAGGAGGTGGTGGACGTGCACCAGTGGGAGCAGGGTTCGGTTGCTGCTCCTGTAGCCACCGCATTCACCCCTGCAGCACTGGTGTCGGTGGACGGTACTAATCCTCAAGGCAAAGGGTTAAGGAGGACGGCTAGGAGGCCGTTCTGCGCGTTCCCCTTTGGTCCCAAGGCACTCTTGCAGCGACCCCGGCCCCAGCCGAGAAGCTGCCTCTAGGTTCACGGGGGAGCTCGACCTCAACACATCGGTAACTGCTGAGACCGTCGCCCTTATAGAGGACTCGGGAGGGGCTACGAAACCACAAATCGTGGCCGTAAGTAACCCCAACTAGACTACAACAACGCATAAGAAGAAGAACCTTCCTGGTTCCGTTAAAAATCTAGGCCGCGCAGGCCATCCACCATAATTTTAATGTCAATCATTGCTCTTAACGTGCGTGGCCTGAACAGGCCGCGCAAGCAAAGGTGCTTGTTGAAAGCTTTGATGAACAGTAACAGTCAATTCAACGTGGATCTCATTGGCCTCGTGGAAACCAAGATCCGCCTTGCCAATAGGAGTTCATTTGCTTCGCGTATCCCGACTGGTTGGAATTTTGTGCACAACGACACAGAATTGGGCCGCATATACGTGTTGTGGAAGGAATCGACGTGGGCTTGTACCCCGCTTAATGTCTATAACCAGGCTATCACCCTCTCGCGTGTCAATTTGGGCAGGCTTAGCATTATTGTTACTGTGGTATATGGGGACATTAATGTTTCAGCCCGGAGGGGCCTTTGGGAAAACTTGAAGAGCGTACACATCCCTGACCATACTCCTTGGGTGGTCCTAGGTGATTTCAAGACGGTACGTTTCAGCTCAGAAAAGAGGGGTGGTCTCCCACCTCGGCAAGGTACAATGGAAGACTTCAATAATTGCATTGACAAATGTCAGCTTATGGACCTTGATGCGTCAGGGAACACATGGTCCTGGTCCAATTCCTCGATTGGACCTGTGCCCGGATCGTTGCCCGACTTTGATCGGGCCCTGGTGAACGAGGCTTGGCTTTCCCAGCTGCCCCACTCCAAGCTCTTATACATGCCGATTAAGTCCAGCGATTACCTTCTTCTGTCAATTCGATTTGTGCATCGGCCCTGCAGACGACCCCCATTCCGTTGTTTTGACTATTGGGCCTCCATGCCGGGTTATTTGGAGACAGTCTCCGAAGTATGGTTGACGCGGGTTGTAGATAACCCGCTTTTTCGTCTATTGCAGAAGCTTAAGGCCATGAAGAGGGCCTTGCGGGCTTGGGCGTGCAAGGAAGCGCATGTTTTCAATGAGGTCAAGGACTTGGAGGTAACACTACAGAAGATCAATGATGTGCTGAGTGTTGATCCGCTGGATCCACACTTCGCGCAGCTTGAAGTGGATTCCAAGGGATACATGGATAAGCTTGAAGACGATCTGGAATCTGCTTGGAGGTAGAAGAGTAGAGTGGATTGGCTTCAACTTGGTGACAGGAACACTAAGTTTTTCCTCTCTACGGCTAAGGGCAGGATTACAAGGAATTACATTCCGTCCCTTCTGGATGGCAATGGGCACTTGGTGGATACAAGCTCAGAGGTCGCGATGGAGGCGGTAAATTATTTTGGGGACCTCATTGGTCTGGACAGCCCCCGCCCCAGCAGGCCTGCCTCCCCCCCTCGCCCCGCGTATGATTCTCTCGGTTGAGGCGAGATCGTGGCTGGTGCGCCCTTGGGACGATAAGGAGGTCTGGACTGCTTGCGAGATTCCTTAAAAGACATTGGAATATCGTAAAATCTGATGTCTGTGCCGCCATGGATTTTCTACATAACGGTGGCAATATGGTCAGGGAGGTCAATCACTCTTTCCTTACTCTTGTCCCTAAGGTGGGTTCTCCGTTGGGGCTGGGAGACTACCGCCCTATTGCTTGTTGCAATGTCATATATAAGATCTTCGCTAAGCTCCTCACCACGTGTTTGGCCACCATGTTACCTGAGCTCATATCCCTTAATCAAACGACCTTCGTTAAGGGTAGATCGATCGGCGACAACAAATGTCTAGCGCAAGAATTGCTTGGGGATTTTGATCGCAAAACCAATCTCCAAAGAGCATGCCTTAAGGTGGATCTTACAAAGGCATTTGACACAATCAAACATTCATTTATACTGAAGAGTCTTGATCTCATGGGGTTTCATCCCACATGGGTTGCCTGGATTGAGAACTGCATTGCCACTACATCTTTCTCCATCCTCTTAAATGGGACCTCTGTGGGATTCTTCAAAGGCACGCGTGGACTGAGAGGCAGGGGACCCTCTTAGTCCGCTCCTCTTCGTTGTGGGTATGGAATCGCTCTCCTTGTTGGTGGAGGCAGCAGTGGACAAAAGGTTGATCAAACCGTTGGGTCGGGGTATCACTGTGGCTCCCACACACATCTTTTACACGAATGATCTTCTGTTCTTCTGCAAGGCATCCTCGTCTTCCCTCCTTGCGGTGGCTCGAGTCCTTGATAACTTTGAGCGTATCTCTGGGATGCGGATGAATGCCCACAAAAGCAAACTACTCAGGCCTAAAGGGGCTCCCTAAGACTTCGGTTGTATCCTTAGATTGGGGGTGTTATGACGCGCCCTTCCTACAATCTATCTTGGGCTGCCTCTGACCTCCTCCCTTGGCAGAGGTTCCCCCACCAAGAACCTTGAGGACAGGGTAAAAGCTACTATTGGCGGATGGAAGGCTTCATCCCTTTCCATGGCTGGGAGGGTGCAACTCCTAAAGACGGTTATA